>JANITW010000235.1:29271362-29283519 GCA_027564335.1 Erythroxylum williamsii | reverse complement strand
TTCACTATTGAATATGTAAAATAGTTTGTGTCAGTAAATTGTGTAAAATAATTTAATAAAAAATTAATATACCAGATTTTTTAAATTAATTTGAAACAATGAACTATTATTTTAAATAAATAAAATCAGTAGAGAAATTTATATCTTTTATTAATATTATTGTCCTATTTGTTGGAGATATGATTCAAAAACTGTTGCAGGAGATATGATTTCAAATTTATTAGAGAAAAATATTGCAATAAACTCTCAAATCAATTGATTAGTTAGCTAGTTAATTGGAGATTTTTAGTGTTTTTAGTCAGCAAGAATATTTGTCAACTTTCGGGATTTAGTCAGTCATTTGCTAGCCTATAAATTAGCATCCTTACATGTATTGATAGTACATTGGAGTAAAAGAGCATTTGTCCTCTGTTTCTTTAAAAAATATGGACTTTCTTTCATTTTGTTTTTTTGCAGCAATAATTTCTTTTAAAAACAACATTTGGTATTAGAGTTATTTATGATCTTAAGGGCCTATGAGTATTCAAGAGATAGCAACACCATGGCGTCCACTAATATATCAGCGATTTCACCTTCAATTTTTAATGATGAGAATTATCAAGTTTGACCAATCAAAATGAAAGCTCGCTTGAGAGGTTTTGGCTTATGGTGGTAGGTTGAAGGTGAAAAGCAAATACTATCTCTAGGAAATAACCCATCACTTAATGAAATTAGAGCTTATAATGATGAAGAAGCTAAAGCTTGAAGAGCCTTGTCTCAAATTCATGTTATTGTTTCTGAATCAATTTTCCCAAGAATTATGGGTTGTGAAACAGCCAAAGAAGTTTGGGATACATTGAAAGAACTCTATCATGGCAATGATTAACAAGGCAGATGCAAGTGTCAAACCTCAAAAGAGATTTTGAGGTTTTAAGGATGGAAGAGAAGGAGATTCTACAAGAGTTTTCTATAGGCTAATGATGGTGATATATAAAATTAGATTAATAGGAGAAGAGCTACCTCATAGTAAGATCGTAAACAAAGTACTTGTGAGCTTGCCTCATCTCTAAAGGATTCAAAAGATAGCAATCAAATTACTTTGCCTAAAAGAATTAATGTCCTGTATACTTAAAAGCAAAGAAGAATGTTAAGAAAAGAAGGAATTCAACAGGTAATTGAGGGGGCTTATCCAGCAAAGGCCTCATCTTCAAAAGGAAAAACTTAATCTCAATATGGTATTTGCAAGAACTTAATCTCAATGTGGTATTTGCAAGAAACCTATTCATGATGAAGACAATTGTTAGCACAAGGAAAACCTTGGTGTTTCGAGTGCAAGAACTTCAGGCATATACAAAGGAATTGTAAAATTAAAACTGACGAAAGTGTCAATTTGGCACATGTTACTGAAGAAGAAGAAGTTTTGTTTTAATATTGGTGAGAAGTGCACCAAGAAGCAATATTTGGAGAGAAGTGTTCCAACTATTGAAGGGTGATGGGACATCATCTAGAGCAAGAAGCCTTACAACTTTCAATCAAGAGGGCATGTTGGAGAATGAGTTATAAAAAAATGTGGTCCTATTTTTTTTTGACTTTGTTATTCCTTTAGTTTATTTGGTCAAAATTGTTTATGTTAATGGGATTGTAGGCTTAGGTTATTGCGCATTTATCTTATAAATTTGTTTGTTTGTAAACCTATATATTTATAAACATATCTATTTTAGAATAAGTATTAAAATGATAAAGATAAAGCCTAAGAATTTAAAATATTATCTACCTCTTTTCTATTCTTTTTTTTCTTCTTAATTTCTGGTTCTAAAACCTAACATTAGTATTAGAGCTCCTTATGATCTTCAAGGGCCTATGAGCATTAGAGAGACAGTAGCAGTGTGGCGTCCAACAATAGATCAACTCTTTTACCTCTAATTTTTAATGGTGAGAATTATCAAGTTTAGACAATCAAAATGAAAGCTCACTTCAGAGGAATTGGCTTGTAGTAGTGGGTTGAAGGTGAAAGGAAAATACCACCTTTAGGAAATAACCCAACAATCATTCAAATTAGAAATCATAGAAACAAAGAAGTAAAAGGTCCAAAAGCCTTAGTTGAATCAATTTCCTCAAGAATTATAGATTGTGAAACAACCAAAGAAGCTTAGGATACACTGAAAGAACTCTATCATGGCAATGATAGAACAAGGTGGATGCAAGTGTTAAATATCAAAAGAGATTTTGAGATTCTAAGGATGGAAGAAAAGGAGACTTTACAAGAGTTTTCTAATAGGCTAATGATGGTGATAAATAAAATTAGAATGATGGGAGAAGATCTATCTAATAGCAGGATCATAGAGAAAGTGTTTGTAAGCTTGCCTAAAATATTTGAGGCAAAAATTTCATCTTTAGAGAATTCAAGAGATATTAATCAAATTACCTTGTCTGAATTAATCAATGCCCTGCATGTTTAGAAGTAAAAAAAATATTAAGAAAAGAAGAAACTCAACAGGTAGTTGAGGGGTTTTATCTAACAAAGGCCTCATCTTCAAAATGAAAAGCTCAATCTCCATGTCGCATTTACAAGAAGCCTGGTTATGACAAAGACAATTGTTGGCACAAGGGAAGTGTCAATGTTTCAAGTGCAAGAAGTTTGGGCATATACAAAGGAATTACAAAAAAAAATTGAAGAAAGTGTCAATTTGGCATGTGTTGCTAAAGAAGAACAAATTTTGATTTAATATTTGTGAGAAGTGCACCAGGAAGCAGTTTTTGGAGAGAAGTGGTCAAACAATTAAAGGGTGATGAGAAGTACATCATCATGTGCAAAAAGTCTTACAATTTTGAATCAAGAGAGAATGCTAAAGAATGATTCAAAGTTGTTAAAAATGTGATCCTTTTTTTTAATTTATTATCCTTTTAGTTTATATGGTCTAAACAATTTATGTTACTAGGATTGTAGGCTTAGGTTGTTTTGTATTTTTCTTATAAATTTGTTTGCTTCTAAACCTATTTATATAGGCACATCTATTTCAGATTTTATAAATAAGTATTAAACTAATAAAGATAAATCCTAAGTATTTAGAATATTATCGAGCTCTTTTCTACTCTATTTTTTGGGCTAATTTATGGTTCTAAAACCTAACATTGGCATCAGAACTCCTTATAATCTTAAGGGGCCTGCGAGCATTTGAGAGATAGTAGCAATATGGCATCCAACAATACATCAACTCGCTCACCAATTTTTAGTAAGTGAGAATTATCGAGTTTGGGCAATCAAAATGAAAGGTTACTTGAAAGGTATGAGCTTATGGCAGTGGGTTCAAGTTTAAAGGTAAAATACCATCTCTAGGAAATAACCCAACACTCAATCAAATTTGAGCTTATGAAGATAAAGAAGCCAAAGCTCCAGGAGCCTTATCTCAAATTCATGTTGTTGTCTCTAAATCAATTTCTTCAAGAATTATGGTTATGAAACAGCCAAAGAAGCTTGTGACGCACTGAAAGAACTCTATCATGGCAACGTTAGCACAAGACAGATGCAAGTGTTAAATCTCAAAAGAGATTTTGAGATTTTAAGGATTAAAGAACAGGATACTCTACAAGAGTATGGTGGTAAGTAAAATTAGATTAATAGGAGAATAGCTACCTGATAACAGGATTGTAGAAAGAGTGCTTATAAGCTTGCTAGAAAGATTTGAGGCAAAAATTTTATGTCTAGAAGATTCAAGAGATATCTATCAAATTACATTGTTTGAATTAATCAATGTCATTGCATGCTCATAAGCAAAGAAAAACGTTGAGGGAGCTTATCTAGCAAAGGACTCATCTTCAAAAGGAAAAGCTCAATCTCAATGTAGTATTTGCAAGAAGCCTGGTCATGATGAAGAAAATTGCTAGCACAAGGGAAAGCTTGAGTACTGTTTCAAGTGCAAGAACTCCCAGGCATATACAAAGGAATTGTAAAAATAAGACTGAAGAAAGTGTCAATTTGACACATGTTGCTGAAGAAGAAGAAAAATTGTTTTAATATTGGTGAGAAGTACACCAAGAAATAGTTTTAGGAGAAAAGTGCTCCAACTATTAAAGGGTAATGGTAAGTACATCATTAAGCATAAGATATGTTACAACTTTAAATCACGAGGGAATGTTGTAGAATGATTCAAAGTTATTAAAAATGTGGTCATATTTTTTTGTAAGTTTGTTATCCCTTTAGTTTATTTGGTCAAAACAGTTTATGTTAGTAGGAATATCTGCTTAGGTTGTTTCGTATTTATCTCATAATTTGTCTCCTATATATATATATATGCATATTTGTTTCAGTTTTTATAGATAAGTATTAAAATGATAAAGATAAAGCCTAAGTATTCGAAATATTTTCTACCTCTTTTCTATTCTGTTTTTTTGGTTAATTTTTGGTTCTAAAATCTAACAGTCTATTTTTCTTCATGGACATTTTCTGGAAAAGATGAAGATATGATACATATAGATAATCGAAATTGTTGAACGATTATAAAAACGGAAATTGAGAGAGTTTCAATTGTTACAGCTTAAAGCTCATCTCTTTGCCGATATTCTTGTTAAATAAACTAATTAACTATGTCATAAGTTAAGTTATTTGTCAAAAATAACGGATTAACCATCTAATCAATAAAGGATAATGTAGACCGCCTGACGTACAATCTGAGGATCAAAATGAAAGCCCCAATCTGTACCAATCGGTGATATTATGATTATAACCAGATTATGGAGTCATAATTATACGAGTCATTCTGGAATCTCATCTTTGGATTAAGCTAACTAAAAAGCTGGCGATAGATCGAATCCAAGAAACTTAAAAAAGATGGCACATTTAGAAGGTTGATGATGATGTCTTGTAACTTGTGATGCAATTGAATGGTGTAAGACAGTCTGGTACTGTAACTCGACAAACTTCATTTGTCTTACGTTTTGAGCGAAATTATCTGTGTTTCTCACTCCGACGTCCATGTGAAAAGTGGAATGCTTAGTTTATTCTCAACCTTTGGTTCATGATAAAGGTAAGGGAAAGGCCTAGTTTTGAGTCCTCCCACCAAATCTAACAAAGTAGTACTTTCTTTTTACAAAAACAGAAATGAGCCAATATGAAGGTTTTGGCTTAGATAGCAAGCCATATCATGTACATGCCCATCACCTTTGCTTATCCTCCAAAGCACCCAACCGTAACACATAATTCTAGTTCATAGTTTCTTTAGGTTAATCTCATCCCATTGTTAAAAAAGAAAAAAGAGAAAAGGGGAAAGGGGGGGCTTTCATGCTTCTTAAACAAGAATCATAGAATGAGAGCCAATGTGGCCTCGCTACTCTACTGACCTTAATCATGCTGTTGCTCACTTGTGTGCATTATTAAGCCATGCCTGAAACTCGGTTTCCTTGTCATCAAGCTGGTCGGTCAATTTGTTTCTGAAAAAAATGATTCCTCCAGCTCCTGCCAAGAACTTACTCGTTGGCATCTCTCTAGACCCAGCTGATAGCAAGGAGCTTCTCTCCTGGGCAATCTCAGTTCTGGCTCACCCCAATGACAACGTCATTGCCATTCATGTTCTTGGTAGGCATTCTATTAATGCGATTTTCTGTCTCTTTGAGGTTTCTCTGTATTTAGGAGTTTTCCCATTGTTATGATGGTAGAGATTCTGTCTTTACTAGCACTTGCACAATCCTGTGGTTGAGAGTTGAGGATACCTTTTTTATAACAGCTGCTGAGGAATCCAAGAAGCATGGCTCCATTAAGATAAAACAGAAACAGATTCGTCAAGCAAAAGCACATGTCATATCTGTGCTTGGAGACTTTGCCAGGTCCTGTCAAACCAAAAAGGTGAGCTTGCATCTTTTCCTCCATAAAAGTATATGTGTAACCTTCAGTTTCCACTTTCCATTAACCATTCAATTGCTTTCAGATAAATTTGGAAGCTAGGGTAGGTTTTTGCTCCAGTGTCGCCAGAGGTTTAATTGAGGAAGCAACATCCATTTCAGCTGATTATCTTCTTGTTCATGGCTTGAGAAGCAAATTTAATAGGTGACGAAATCCAGCTCAATCTCGAGAATCCCATGCTCTTTATTTCTTCATCCCTCAATATTATCTCCACCTTGCTACTTCTTCTATTGCATAAATTTGCTAATATTTTCCTTTGGACTGGACTAGAACTTCGCACGATGTTGCAAGATATTGCTTTGAGCATGCACCGTCGGGTTGTACAGTTGTTGCAATTGGAAGACATGAGCAAGAAATGCACAAATCGAATCCAAATTCAGGAAGTATAAAAGGTTAGCTTCTCGAACGAAGTCAAAATGAAAGATATTTCCTAGAACTTAAATTGCGTTACTTTTAAATTCTCTGATAATTCATTTGTGGCAGAAAATCATGAATCAAGTTCAAGGTGGTTGGCCAAAATTATTAATAGTAACAATCACAGTGGCAGGGCTAGTTCCCCTGTTGGGAAACAAATCCAATCAGAAACAAAGAGAGAAAGCACTTCACCAAGAACTGTTCTAGATGAACTTGAAGGAGAATCTCACAGCACAGAAGATGACACCTCTGCCTTTGGGAGTTCTAGCATCACTGAGTCGCCTCCCCTGACTTCCAAGGATACAGATCATTCAAAGACTAGAAAGCAAATGTCTGCTTGTAGACTTATCTCCTCCATTTTCGCTTCACCATTAAGGAGAAGAAATGGCAGTTTATCCAACAAACAAAAGAAGGAACCTCTGTTGAAATGCTTCAGCTATGAAGAGATTGCAAATGCAACAAATCAATTCCACACAGGTGACTGAATTAACTAATAATGTAAAAAGAAACACAAATTCATCTCTTTCAATTGTAAGTATCTACTTTGATCGATATAAATGAAATGAGGCCTGTTCGATTTAACCATGTCAATTTGATTTGAGTATCACCAGACAATATAGTAGGTCGAGGAGGGTATTCAGAAGTTTACAAGGGTGATCTTTCTGATGGTAGAACGGTCGCAGTGAAGAGTTTAGCAAAGGACAACAACGAAGCGGCCAAGGAGAAAGAATTCCTGATGGAATTAGGAGTTATTGGCCATGTCTGCCATCCGAATACTGCGACCTTAGTTGGCTACTGCATAGAAAATGGACTGTACCTAATTTTCAACTTCTCTCAGAATGGAAATTTGGCATCAGCATTGCATGGTATGAAGAAACAACTGCATTTTTCAGTTAATCGGGAATCCTTCTTGCTATTTAGAAAGATATGGAAACAAACCTATAACAGTAGAATCACTGAGAATATAGGTTTATATATCATAGGATCATTTGATCTCTTCCTGAATGTGCATCGGCTTCTTGCCAGTTTAGTGTTAAGAAAACATAAAAAGTTGGGACTATCATCAGGTAAAACAAGCATAACAATGCAATGGCCAATAAGATACAAAATTGCTGTTGGAGTGGCTAGAGGTCTGCATTATCTCCATAAATGCTGCAAGCGTCGAATAATACACCGTGATATAAAAGCCTCCAATGTACTTCTTGGGCCTGATTATGAACCACAGGTGAATATGTACTGCCAAACCAGCTTCATTCAACGCTGTTAAATTCAAAAGCTACCGGAGAATGCAACGTATAACAAGATTGTTCCTTTATGCAGATAACAGATTTTGGGCTAGCAAAATGGCTTCCCAACAAGTGGACTCACCATGCGGTAATCCCAATTGAAGGAACATTTGGATACTTAGCACCAGAGTACTTCATGCATGGAATTGTTGATGAGAAGACAGATGTCTTTGCATTCGGGATTCTTCTTTTGGAGATTGTTTCTGGCCGGAGGCCTGTGGATTCATCAAAGCAAAACCTTCTTTTATGGGTAACTTCTCGCAATTGAAACTGATTTAAATTTTATGATACTAAAATCTGTTCCTATGATATCTGTCCTAAGTGGCTTAAGATTTTGATTCTTTACTTTCTCCTGTGCAGGCAAAACCTCTGATGGAAACAGGAAAAATCAACGAACTTGCTGATCCACAACTGGAAGGCAGGTTCGATGCAGATCAAATGTATAGAGTACTACTAACAGCTTCATATTGCGTTAGACAAACTGCAATATGGCGCCCATCAATGAGTGAGGTATGGAAACTATGTTCCAGACTCTTTAAATAGAACTGATCTCATAGTGAACATAATACTATCTTGAATTCCTGATTGTGAATTCTACCCAAACTTATTGTTCTCCAGGTGCTAAAGCTCCTAACTGATGGCCTAAACTCTGAAATTGCAAGAAGCTGGAGGATGCCAAAATTTACATCTGATGAGCTGGACGACTACTCTATGGTTTTTGGGTATGACGTTCCAGTCGATATTGATCTGGAGGATTGCTTGTGAGCAGAACTCGTAGTTCCAGGTTTTCAGTGGCTCAAACTATCACTGGGTTATGAAGGGATCCTGTAGAGTAGATCAAAACCTGACTCCGGTCTATGTAACTTTATTTACTGTTATAGCTTAAGCTTGTTATAGCTTTTCATGATAACTATCATAGCTTGTACCTTTCGCTTTTCCGGTTGATTAATCCAGTGACCAAGAAATTTTTTTATTTTTTGATTAATGTGTACTTATTGTATCCAATATAAGAGGAAAAAAGCAGTTTCACTGCTAGAAGAAATGGAACGAGAACAGCCTTGATACCAAAGAAAAGAAGCGTCTTGTAGCCAAAAAAAAAAAAAGAGAGAGAGAAAAGAAGCGTCAACTCAAAGGTGAACAAATATCTGAAGACGACATATGTCTCGCATCTTGCAATAGAGTTTGTTAAACTTTTATTGAAAAATGGCCTCGGTTTTTCTTAATCAAATAAACTAGATACAGTAGTCTTTTATGGGCTTACAAGTTCATTGGCCACGTAAAGGCAACGTGCGTTCATGGCCTCACTTTACATAAAAATAACATCAAACCTAAATTGACTATTTGACTAGCTCAAATAATAATAGTAGAATAAAAAATCGAACTAAAGGAATAACAAAATTAGAAAAATAGGACCACATTTTTTACAATTTTGAATCACTCTCTAATGTTCCCTCTTGATTCAAAGTTGTTTTAAAACAATTTTAAATCTTCATTAACAACATGTGTCAAAATGACTCTTTCTTTAATCTTATTTTTGCAATTTCTTTGTACATGCCTAGATTTCTTGCGCTTGAAACACAAAAGTCTTTTCTTATGCCAACAATTGTCTTCATCATAACTAGACTTCCTAAAATATTACATTGAGATTGAGCTTTTCCTTTTAAAGATGAGGTCTTTGTTAGATAAACCTAGTCAATTACTTATTGAATTCCCTCTGTTCTTAACATTTTTCTTTAATCCTGAGTTTGCAAGACATTGATTAATTCAGGTAAAGGTAATTTGATTGATATTTCTTGAATTCTTTAGAGATGAAATTTTTGCCTCAAATCTTTCAGGCAAGCTTACTGGCATTTTCTTTACAATCCTGATGTCAAGTAGCTCTTCTTCCATCAATCTAATTTTATTTACTACCATCATTAGTCTGTCAAAAAACTCTTATAGAGACTTCTTTTCTTCCATCTTTAGAATCTCAAATTATCTTTTAAAAAATAGCACCTGCATCTGCCTTGTTCCATCGTGGCCATGATAGAGTTGTTTCACAGCTCATAATTCTTGAAAAAATTGATTAAGAAAGAATAGTATTAATTTAAGATAACACTCTTAGAGCTTTGGCTTCTTCATCTTCATGAGCCTTAATTTTGATTGAGTGTTGGGTTATTTCCTAGAGGTGATATTTGTCTTTCAAGTTCAACCCACTGCCACAAGCAAATATCTCTCAAGTAAACTTTCATTTTGATTTTTCAAACTTGATAATTCTAACTATTAAAAATTAGAGATGAAAAAGCTAATATATTATTGACGTCGGATCCGTGATCCAACTGCTTAAACTTAACATTTTCACTCTTGCTCTGATACCACCTATGTTGGGACCCGATTTAGGAACCGGACCCCAACCGGAAAAATGAAACGGAAATACATATGGAAAACGAATCGAACTCTTAATGAGCTATAGAAAAATCGAAAGGCTCGGATTTACAAAATTTCATAAACAAAGAAACAAAACGGATCAATCACCCACAAATGTTGGATCCGTTTCTGGAACCCAACCTCGAAATCATAATCGAACACATGTACAAAACGTGAGCAAACTTATACTTAGCGAAAGCGAAAGAAATTGGCTCGAAATCAAAGCAAACATATCGCTGAAGGACAAAACCTTAACTCCGACATCCGAAACAAATATTATGGAAAACCATCGCGTTGGAAACCATAATACTAGACCAATCCGAAATCGGTATAATTTTTTTTCATTCTTTTCATCTTTATTCAATCTTATACAACTCAAAACAATAAAGTCTCCCTTTTGGAAATTCATCCTCAATCAAAAGTCAATTCATAATATTCTTCATAATCATGCAATATCTCAATCTCATCTTTAACAAATCTTATTCTTGTTCTTATTCTTTCTTTGTCAAAAGACACTTAATACACATATCTATATACCCATAAATCATACAAAAATAAGCACTTTAATATTCATAATCAATTAACATCATCAGACCTCCTGTCCAGAATTCAAACGAAATCTATCATAATCATTACACATACCATAATTCACTATTCCATTCTATATACAAATTCATAAATCAATTTCAACATGATATACATGCTTACAAAATCTTAATGGCATTCCAAGCCATGTTACAACATCAATAGTAAAATCCAAAATGCACAAAATACAAAAATCCCAAAATTATCAACATGTCTGAAATCTGAATCTTACAACAAACTTACTTAAAAGCCAATCATATATGTATCTAACGAATGTCTAAACTTTCTTTTATCCGATCTCCATCTTGATACCTGGAGATGGGGATAAAAGGGGGGAGAGCTTTACAGCTAGTGGATACACGTTTATAATAAAGAAAAGCAAAAACCTTGAAAACAGTTCACTTGTCTTAGAAAACTTTCATGGAGTTTATAAAACACATGTTTTCTAGGCTTTCAGCCAAAATCTATAAGTTACAAATCATGAATGCATCAAACTTGATCAAACATAACATGAGCACATAAATACATCAGAATGGTTTGGGTAAGTCCAAGTTTATGACGCACTACACAATTCCATCGAAATGGTCCTGTGTAGTCGTAGCTTCTTGAGGGAGTCCTTGAAGGAGCTCCGTGCCACTAGAGGGTAGGCGGGAGAAGCCTATTCTTGGGTCAACGTGCACGTAACAGTTCTTGAGGGACTACCAAAAACCCACTTAACACATAGCTTTCAAAATCTTGTAACTTGTTGTCCAAAATGGCACTTTTCTTGAAAACTTGCTTATCATATGCTTGATGTATATCTTGAAAAGTCCATAACCGATACAATCTTGTTGAAATCATCTCACGCAGAAGATTGAAACATTTTGAACCTTTTATTTTGGCTATGCAAACGAAACAGGTATATTATGTCCATTTTCCTAGCATACGACGAGATAAGTTAGATTGGTTGGCGGTTTACAAAGTTAAACCTAAAGGTGTGTTTCAATCACATGGAAAAGGAGAAAAGAGAATTGAAAGTGAAGCATTTGAGGAAGATGCTTATTTTATAAATACATCTGTGACATATGATGATAATGAACCATTACACGATCCATCACATGAATAAGTTGAGATTTCGTCTGGAGAGGAGGAAGATGGTCAAAGATCTGAAGAGGAGCTGGATCTTGATTCTTATTCTTCATAAAGTGAAGATGATTGTAATTTACAATTAAGTTATGATAGAGATTAATTTGAGTATGTAGTGGAAGATTTAATTTCCTTTGACAAGTAATATGTATTCAAACTTTTCAATATATTTTATCAAATTTTTATTTCCAATTCTTAATCAAGGAATGTCGACTTGGCGTTTGGTTCTAGATGGAAGTAATTCATTCTGTTGGGAGGAATATAGTAAAATTGTCCCTGCCGAAAGAATAAAGGATACAACAACAATCTCCACTTCTTTAAGTAATGATCGTTTGCCTTCCATGATCGATCTTCTACTTGAAGGTGTATACTATCATCTGAACAACATTACTTTCCTTATTATATACATCTCAATTCAAACATATGAAGTTGTTATATTAACATTTCATGGAATATATTACATGTT
>JANITW010000235.1:29251953-29265584 GCA_027564335.1 Erythroxylum williamsii | reverse complement strand
TCCTTTTTGTCGAATAGCAATTGACATTCCAAAATCTCCATAAGACAACTTATAAAGCTCTATTTGTGAGCTTAAAAAATCTTGCATTTCGTCATGAGGAACAGTTATAGTAATTGTGAAAAGCATTCCTCTACTAACTTTAGCTTGCTTTGCAAGATTTAATCTAAAATACACACTAGGATTTAAAAATGTCCCAACTGCAAACAATGGAGAAAAAAGTAGTCTTTCGCTTCTCTCATTAATGATTGAGAGATAAGTTGTGTATAAAGTAGGCCTATTTTTCAAATTGGCCTTAATTGCTTCCGTCGCTCTCTCTATAGTATAAAAAATGTAACCCATTGTTAGCTTTTCTTCACTATCAGTCAACCAAAGCACCTTCACCAAAGGCTCACAAACTCGGATAACAAATTGACTTTGCAACCAAAATTCTCTATCTTCCAATATAATACTACAAACCTCCATTCCAGCATTAGACCTAGCATACTGAGATGCAACCCACTTATCACTTGTAAACATTTACTTTAACTCTTTCTTCATCGAAACAAAAGACTAAAGTGATAAGAAATTTGTTGCAAATCTTGTCACAGCAGGGCTACACAAATTCCTACCATTGGTAAATTCCCTTCTTTTCAAATTTAAAACCTATGCACGATTATAAACGAAATTTATTACCTTTTTAACCTTCTGCATAGTCTTATCAATAACAGAAAAATACCTAGGATCTCCTATATTCTCCAGCATTAAGTCAATGCAATGTGCAACAGAATGAGTCCAAAAAAATGAATTATAGGTATTCTGTAACCTTTTTCCTGCCGCTTTATAAGCGAAATCATTGTCAGTAATAAACTGAACAATATTTCCCGGCCCTACTTCATTCACAACTTCATCAAATATCTCAAACAAAGTCTCAGCATTTCTAATAAGGTCATATGCATCAATAGATTTAAAAAACATAGAGCCATTTGAAGAATAAACCAAAAAATGTATAATAGGCTCTTATCTCCTAATTGTCCAACCATCACACATAATTGAACAACCATAAGTAGCCTAACTCACTCTTCTTTAAGCCAAATAAGTTCTAATTTCAGAAGCAGCACAACTCAGTTTACCTCTTAAGTCATCAATCGATGGCCCTTTGTATCCTGGACCATAAGAGGCTATTGCATCCATCATAGGTTGATAATAATAAGAATGAGAGGCATTGAATGACTAACCTGTATCATATCACCATCTGGCTACTGCCATATCGACATTGTGAGTCGCATCTCTTGATTACATTGCACTACGAATTGAAGGTTGGGCTCCAGGAGTTGTTCGTGGTGTAAAGAAACTAGTCACTTGCCTTCTTCTCTTCCTCACATCAAATTCTTCAGGATCCTGAGGCTGAGATGGAACACTACTGATACCACTACCAGTATCACTTCCACCTTCAACATTTCCATAATCACCACAGAAACCAGAAAACGAACTTCCACTACAAATTTCAAAATTTAGTTTTTCCCTTCTATCTTTTTCAAACTGATGTTCATCAAGTAATTTTTTCATCTGCCACTTCACATCATGACTTACTTTTTTACGTGCACTTCTTTATCTTCAACATATGGAAATACACGCTCATGGAATATCACATCACATGATACAAAATATTCTCCATTTTCCACATCATACAGACGCCATCCTTTCTTGCCCCAAGGATCCCCTACAAAAACACATTTTCTACTTCGCTCACCAAACATATCTTTTTCCCTTGTGACTGGTCTAGCATAACAAAGACACCCAAATACCTTGAGACACTTATACTGAGGTATCTTTCCAAACAAGACCTTATACGGAGTCTTCCCATCAAGCAAAGATGAAGGAATTCGGTTTATCAGGTATCCTGTAGTTAACACACATTCACCCCAGAACTGAATAGGCAACCGAGCTTGAAACCTTAATGCTCTAGCCGCGTTCAGTATATGTCTATGTTTACTTTCTACATGCCCATTCTGTTGTGGCATTTCAACATAAGACATTTGATGCAAGATTCCTTGAGTTTCAAAATAGGGTCTTAAATAAGTAAATTCAGTCCCATTATCACTCCGAACAACTTTGACTTGTTTCTTGAGTTGACGTTCAATCATTATGCAAAAGTTCCTAATTGTTTGCTCTATTTGTTTCTTTTCAAACAATAGATAAATCCAAACAGCACATGAATGATCATCAACAATTGCTAAAAAATAAACTATACCACAAGCTGCAGGTTCTTTGTAAGGACCCCATAAATCACAATGAATTAAAGCAAAACATTCATCAGCTTTATTATTATTTTGACGGAAAGCTCCAAGACTTTGTTCAGCTCCATAACAAACATCACAAAATTCATGATCACTACTTCTAGCAACAACTCTATTTGCAAATTTAGAAACCTTAGACAAAGCTTTCTTGTATGGATGTCCTAACTGTCGATTCTACTATTCCTTTTCATTTCTAACACTAACTTTATTCACTTGTACTAATGCTATTGATCGAAAAAGATAGAACCCACCGCACTGCTCACCCAATCCAATCAGAGTCCTCGAAGCTCGATCCTGTATTACACACAACTAATCAGTAAATGTGATGATGCCTTTTAGTTCTCGCAATAATTTAGCTACAAAAATTAGAGTTCAATTTATCTGTGGAACAAACAAAACATGATTCACACATATATTGTTTCCTAAGCACAATTTTCCTTCCTTCATAACCACTATATGCTTTCTATTAGGCAGTCCCATAGGACATGGTGAAATATCTCGAACATCGGATAATAGGCTCACATCAGTAGTCATATGATGTGAGGCTCCTGAATCCACAATCTAATCATTTAATGATAATTTTGTATTACCAGAAAGTTGCTCAACTTTGCTTATTTTGGTTGCACTCAACATGTCAACCAACTTTGCCCATTGCGCATCACTTAGTCCAGGGAGTTTGTTGTGATCAACATCTGTAGCATTCCTGATTTCTTCTACTGCAGCTAGAGTGGCATTTGCTGTCACACCTCCTTCACTGTCACTCGTAGAGAATGAACGAGCTCCTCAACGACCTCGATTACCACCTTTTCCATTCCCTCGAGGTTTGTCTCCCCACCATTATGGGTACCCAAGAATCCAGAAACATTCTTTAGCTTCATGCCCAGGACATTCACAATGGCTACAAATCCCATTCTTGTTGTCCTTTGAGTGCACAACAACTACTTTAGCACCTGACACTGCTTGTGCCGCAAATCCTACAACTTCTCCATGTCCCTCCTTACTTCTGGCAATATTTCTATGTCTCACTTCTTGGATCACCATAGAGTAAACTTTATTCCAATTAGGCATTGGTTCCAAACTCAACATATTAGTACGCAAAGTTCTGTACATCACATCATCAAGACCTATCAAGAACTGATGAATTCTTTCTTCTTCCCTTTTTCTTTCAAATTTGGCAAAAATATTGTAGACGCAATGTCCACATCGGCAGGCAAGTATTGGTTCATAATTCACTAGCTCATCCCACATCACCTTCATGTGCTTATAATACGTCATCACTACTTGCCCTTGTTGTTTACAAGCAGCAATATCAGTTTTCAATAGATGGACATGAGGCCTATTCCCAATGGAGATTCATTGTTGAAAATGCTCCCACAGATCCTTTACATTCTCTGCATATGTTATGGTAGAACGCAAAGCGGGTTCAATTGTATTAAAAATCCAAGCCACCAACATCGAATTCACCATCCATCAATCTTCAATTTCAAATGAATCTTTATTCAGTTTCTCTACACTCCCATCAATAAATCCTAGTTTCTTCTTTGCCCGAAGTGCATTGTGCATGGATCTTGCCCATTCTTCATAGTTTTATCCTTTCAATTGAACATGAGATATGATGGTTCTAGGATTATCTGAAGGATGCAAATAATACAATGAGGTATTTATTTTCCCCTTTCCTGACCCTTCTTCACTTTTCTGCTCTTTTCCATTAGCCATGGCTTTGATACCATGAAAAGGAATTGATCTACGTCTTCTCCCTTTATTTCGCAAAGATATGGTATATATACAATAAAAGACTCCTAAGACGGTAAGACTTCTAAAGAATAAAGACTAAATAAAGATTCCTAAACAATAGCCTTTAACTACGTAACAACACCATCCATATATACAATTCTACCTAGATTACAATATCCAATACAAATCATCTTCGAGAAGCAGATACATTACCCCAGCACCATGCTGGCATTGTTCACCTCTTCTTCCATGACTGCATCATTGAGGGCTGCGATGGTTCTATTCTCATCTGCTCCACTACATTTTCCAAAGAAGAATGGGACCACGAACTCAACGCTAGTTTCCAACATTAAAGGAGGAAAACGATATGGTAGGTTAAAGCATTGAAGAAGGAAAATGATACGGTAACTTAAAGCATCATTTGATGCATTTAAGAATACAAATTTCAAGGAAGATGAGGAGAATCGAAACATTGCATTTAAATGAAAGTGAAGCGGATTTGTGTCCCAAAATGTCGCATTTCATATTATTGTAGGACCCCCTCTATTTTTAAAAATTCCAATTCATCAAATAGTACATCCTAATTTAAAAATAAAAAAAAATTATATGTCAGCAAAATTTTACCACATCAATAGTTAACCGAAGGTGGCTTAACACCATTACTGGTCAAGGTTCATTTTGAACATTTTCTTTACATTAAAGTTTATTTTGAATGTTTTGTAAATTTTAAGGTTCGTTTTGAACACCCTAAAAATTAGGGTCCATTTCAGACATTTGTGTAAACATTAGGGGTTGTTTTACTCTTTTGGTCTTAAGGAAATAGGTCCACACAATTCCTAAGTTAAATTGTTGCACTTGTGGTAACATAAAGCATTGTTAATGGTAATTTTTATGTATAAAATAGGGAATAACATGGGCCAAACATGGTGCCATATTGGACCCGTGTTCATTGTGATGGTTAAAGAGTATTTAGAACAGAGGGTAAACATGGATCAGCGTTAAGGACCCATGTTGGCTATAATTTTTATGTAATTATTAAGAGCATAGGGACATTACAGGTCCATATTGGACCTGTATTAGTCGAGACACCTTGAAATTTTCCATAAAAGGAGCAGTTAACATTAGATGCAAACACATTGTTAGAGACAAGAATTAAAGCATCTTGACATAAGAAAGGAGCAACTTTGGAGGAAAAAAGGGGATTTCGTCTAGATTTAACTGAATAATATTAAGAATTGAAAGTCCATAAGAATGATTTCTTTTTTATCTTTTTCTCTTTCTTGATTATTGTTAGTTTTCTTATTCTTAATATAAACTAAATTGGGATAGATATAGTTGGGATGACCTTAGAACCATTTGTTTGACTTGATTTTTTGATCAATTATTGACCCAAGCTTATTTGTGAATTATTCATGATTCGTTCCAGTATTTGAATTAAAATTTATTAAGCATTTTGATTGAATTTCATATTTCATAGATAGGGATTGGGAAGTCATATGTATGAATAGATTATGACGTGAATTATAAGATCTACATCCTTACCCTTAGTAGATTTGAAAATTCAAGTGGCTACAAGCAATAATAGAGCAAGTGGTAGGTATCAAGGAATCGAAGCATAAAATCTAAGAGAAGGCCTAAGCCTAAACTCTTTTAATGGTTTTCACTCCATGGAATGTAAGAGGAATTCATTATCCCAACAAGCAACTAGCTCTAAAAGATCATATTGAAGCTAGACAAGCATATTTTGTTGATTTGGTGGAAACCAAAATAAAAGAAGATGTTTGCCAAAAAGAGTTCAAAGTTTTCCCTACAGGGTGTATGACTTTAAGCAACCACTCTAAACACCCAAATGGAAGAATCATTATAGCAATAGATCTAGCTCATCTACTCTTATCCATATGGTTTTGCATAGAGCAATTGATTCACTGTAAAATGATTTTAAAATCACTTAATGTGCTTATTGCTATAACAGTTGTATATGTAGGCAATTAGGAATTTTAGCAAGCTATTTTTCTGAGATATTTACAAAGAATTGATTACTCTAACTTGAGCTCTTGGATGGTGACTAGAGACTTCAACTGTTTTCTTTACTGATCATAATCCTTAGGGGGAAGAGGAGTTACTCATACAAATACCAAAGAGTTGTCTTCGCTAATAACTACTCTTGGACTTGTTGATCTTAAATTTCAAAGGACAATTTTCGTATGGAGTAACCACCAATAAGGAAACATGCTGGTGTAGAGAAAACTAGATAAGTGCTTAGTCAACAATAAATGGCTTGCTCAAATGATTGACAATTACGCTATTTTTGAAGAACCTTTGTTTTCTGATTACACCACTTTCAAAATATGTTTTAGTGACACCTCAATCAATAGAAGATCACCATTCAACTTCTTCAACGTCCTGTTAAAAAAATCTCAACTTGATTCAATTATTTCAAATGTTGTAGGAAAGCATATTCAGGGTAGGCGTTTCAGTGTCTCCAAATGTTGAAATCTGTCAAAGTTGAATGTATTAAAATGTTAAGCAATGTACTAATCCTTTTAAGCTTTACAAGTCATAGGCTATGGAGAACCTTACTTTAACTCAAAAGAGTTTGGTTACTATTCCTACAAATGTCTCTTTTATGTATAAGGAGAAAGATGATTTGGGAAAATACATACAGGTCATTTAAACATATGGAAATCAACTACAACAAAAAGTTAGAATTCAATGGATTTAGCAAGGAGACAGGAATACCAAATACTTTTTCAATGTTGTTCAAGAAGGGAAAAGTAAAAACAAATAGTTTCAATGGAGGATGACATTTGGTAGAATTAAACAAGGTCAAGATGAACTGAACGAGATGGCTAGGAAATGCTTCAAAGATATAAACGGAGTGTCCTCACATACTTCTTGCCTACCTAACAGTTTTCTTAATAGAATGTTATATTCCATAAATCATAATCAGTTTTCTGCATTATTCAATGAGGTCAAAAACTAGGAGATCAAGATATTCTTATTTTCATTTTATTCAGAGAAATCTCCAAGTTCGGATGGCTTTAATGCTAGATTTTTTCAAGAAAAGTGGCATATATTGCAGGCTTCTAAAGTAAGAGCAGTTCAGGAGTTCTTCAGTAGTAAAAAATTGCTAACTGAAAACATTAAGATTTATCTAGCCCTGGTTCCTAAAGTCCCTAAATTGAATGAGTACAGATCAATAGCTTGTCATAATGTCGTGTATAAAATTATCTCCAAAATTCTTGTCAACAAATTAAAGAATACTTTGCAAGGGTTAATCAATCATATTCAAAGTGCGTATATCCTGGGTAGAAGTACGGGTGACAATATAATGTTAGCATATGAACTTTTTAAAGACTAAAATTCTAAGGTACATGTTAAAAATTGTGCTCTTAAAATTGACTTCACCACAGTATATGATACTGTGGAACGGAGCGTCATCATCAATTCACTTCATGCCTGTTAGGTATCCTAGCAAGTTCATCAACTGGATTTACTCTTTTATATCAACTGTATCATTCTCAGTGCTAGTGAATGGAGAACCTTCTCAATTATACAAAGTGGCTGGAGGATTAAGGAAAGGAGATCAACTATCACCTTAGCTATTTGCTATTGCTATAGAAGTTCTATAAAGAATAACACAACTATGTATTACAGAGACCAAAAACTTCAAGTTCCATTATAAATGTAAAGAGCTTAACATTTCTCAGTTTTTTTTGTTGATGATTTGCTCATGCTATATACTAAAGACATAACTTCAATTGGATCAATATTGACCTCTTTTTAGAGATTTTAGGAGATATCAAGGGTGAAATTCAACCCATAAAAAACCTCCACTTATCTTTCTAAAAAAAGTGGAGAAGATGTAGTAACGATGATAATAAGAACAGGACTTACCATACACCAATTACTACTCACCTATTTAGGAGTTCCTATCTCCATAAGGAAGTTGAAAGAAGCTAAATGTAGATCATTGATTGAAAATTTTTAGAACACAATTGCTAACTATAGTAACAAGTTTTTATCTTATAGGGGTAGAGTTCATTTGTATGCGAACTCTTGGAGATTTATGATATATAAGCTTCTAACTGTGTAAAACCAAGTCCATTGGATGGATATGATCATGGTGGCTGATTTAAATGTGTTCTAATGCCTTAGAGGTGATTAGACATGATTAGAAACCTTAATGGAAAAAGTTGATGTACATAAGGGCTTATTTGCCAATTGTTCAAAGTTAACAGACTTAAATGTAATTTTTCAATTCTTAGAGGATCAATATATAATTTCATAACATTAAGGGGCTCAATTATTACTTTCAAAAGTTTGGAGACCAAAATAAAAATAAAAGTTTCAGTCATTCCCAAATTTTGAGCTTAATTGCAAATTTAGGAAAAATTTGGAGGGTATAATGGTAATTTCATATAAACTATGGGCAAAAAGGTAATTTCACCATATTTGGTAGAGAGAAACAATATTTTAGACCCTTTTTCCATGTATGGCCATGCACCCCACCATTAAAGACTAGAAACATTTTGTTTTAATTGAAAGAAAGGAGAAGAAAGGAGAAAAGAGGAGGAGAAGAACCCATTTGGCCATCACTAAAATTCTACCATTCTTTTTTATTCTCCAACCTAAATCAAGGTGTTCAAAGTTAATTTGGGATCAAAGAACTCAAATCTATCATTAGATTTGAGAAATTCTCAAAGGATTTTAAGATATCACCAAAGGAATATATAGGCAAATTTTGTCTCATATCTCTCTACATTACGATTTTGAGTTTGGTGTTAAGATATATTAGTCTCCATGCTTAAATATGCATGAAACATGGTTTAGATGAATGAAATGATTCATGTAGAAGTCCCCTTAAGCCAAAATTGAAATGTTCACTTTTTGGTGAAAGTTTGTGAATTTTTTAATATCTTTTAAAATTGATGGTTTAAATGAATTGTATGATGTTAATTGCATATGTATAATATGAATTGATGATGAAAGATGAAGAAGATGTATATTGGATGAGGCTTGATCGAAATGATGGGAGAAGAAATGGAATAATATAATGAGTTGTATAATTATGATAAATATGGCTTAAATGAAGGGAACTAGATTGAATGGAGTGGTGAAATGCATTTTTTTTAGTGTTTGTTATATAATAAGATAGGAACATAAACAACTATAATAAATTCTAGAAAATATAACTTGAAAGTCATGCGCATTAGGTGAGTATACTTGTGTATTTAAGAAACGACGTTGTTTTAAATAACACTTTGCACTTAGAGTGCAAAAGATGACTTTTATTGCATTAAATAATATTTTGAAATTTACTTATGTATAATCGAGTCATGTATGCTATGTTTATGTGTTCTCATTTGACTTAGAGCCATAGTAAGGTTCCATTTTGTCAGTTGAACCGATAAATAAAGGTATAGTGCCTTAATTTTTGTACTTAATATTTTAATATGATTTTTTATTAGTAAGGTAAATTGTTCAATCGTGTGCTAGGTATAATATATTAAGCAACCTTCGTACCCTTGATGTTAGTATATAAAAGTCGAGTCTCCATATTGACACCTTTCTATAAGACTTATGGGTGATTTTATACCTAGAGGTCTAGTCACCGACGAGGTCATCACCTAGGGTAATGACACTCTTGTCGACTGTGGTCCGGACTCACCATGGATGAAAGTCAAGCCAACATCGAGAATCGGTGGGTGTGCATACTAGTTTGCCCAACTAATGGTGACACACATGATTGCTTTGGCCTATTTTGAGATTTATTTTCTAACGAGATTTGATTTATACATCTGATGCTTTTCTACTTTTGTGTACTAGAACTGGAACCTATGTTCACCGGATGAGTGATTAATAAGCTAGGCCTATGTGGTTCCTAACTAGTAAATGTTGAGTCATAGGCTAGGACTATATATTTCTATGTCAAGTATGTTCACTTTATAGGTGGCTATGTGTATGCTAGATATGTGGAAAAACTTGTTCTTAGGTTATCTAGACTGTCTTGCTACGTATCGAGTTTTATTTATGTATATGTTTTTCCTACTCATTGAGTACGTAGTGTACTCACCCCTCCGCTTTCCAACCATGCTGGTTAATTTGGTGAGCTTGAAGCTCTAAGTGGATCGTATGGTCTTTTGACATTTTCGGGACATTATTACACATGGATAGTCTCTGTTTTGTACTTTTGATGTATAGTGGCTCATGAACTATTTTCATTAGGTTGGTTATGTTGATATGCTTTATGATTTTATAAATGAACTTTTGACTGTGTTGTAGTTTGTAAAAGACCTTATGTATGAACTTTTGGTACTATTTTTGAGAATGCTTTTGAGTGGACTTAAAAGTTTAGAAGTTATGGTAGAATTTTAATTTGAATCTAAAAGTGTTTTTAAAAATGATTTGCAGATGTTTTCATTGAGTTTTGGGATTTTTAAAATATAGTCGTTATGTTGTCCAAATGTTTTTAAAAGATATTTAGTTAGCCTCGTATAGTCAGATTAAGGATACCATGAGTGTCTTTAGCCCATGCATGCGGTGGTTGTCATGTGCCCAATGTGGTAGTGGGATGTGACATTGGGTGAAACGGGTACACACATTTCATATCAAACAAAGGAGTATATGGTCCATTTCTCACAAAAGTTCACATTCCAACAAATCCTCCTTACCAAGACATCCATGCATCCTCACATTAAGCATCATATTAGAGATGGGAAGAATACAAAATTTTGGTATGATAATTGTCATTATCTAGGTCCTTTATGCTACACCCATTACTTTTTAGATTTAAGGTGCTCTATTCCATAGGAAACTAAGGTGCAGATGCTTATTCAAAATAATAGCTAGAAATGGTCATTTCATAACTAGAGGAATCAGACTCATTATGGAACAACTTACTCACTAAATCAGATATAGGAAGATGAGAATAGAGGGAGCTATATAAGTCACATAACTTTACTAGTCAATCTTGTAAACAATTATTACTTAGTTCATTCATTAACTCCTCTCTCTCTAGATTGATATGGAGATGTGGAATTTCCCAAGCACACTACTTTATACTCTAGTTGGTAGCTAGGAAAAAGCTAAGTACTAGACATAAGCTAAAATTTCATATTCCAAACCTATCATGCTCGATATGTTCTGTAGAAGATGAGACAATAGATCATCTTTAATTTAGATGTACTCAAACAAGGTAACTACAGAGAAAATTCCTCTACAAGATCTCAGCTAGATGGACTACTTGTTATGGGTAAATGGATTGAATTGGAATTGTAAAGGAAATCAAAAAGTGTTGAAGTTTGGTTTTGTAATGTTAGTGCATTTTATCTAGAGAATCTGAAAAACGAAGATTTTTGGGAAATTAGAGGATTATAAGAGATTTAACTGGGTGGAGTTTTACCTTAAGTTAAGAATGGCAACAATGTTAGCTCCTTATCTACTCTTCACTTTTAACAGAATTAGATAATAATTGAGGATATAGAAAATGTTGATGTTAGGTTCTTAAAATTGTGTATTTAGCCGGTTTTATACATGCTTTATTTTTGTACTTTCCATATTTTTTATTGAATAAATTATTATTTATCTTCCAAAAAATTATACGATCTATATAGATTCCTAGAGATATAACAATATAAATCTTCAGAGAGTCGAATTTATAATGGAAATTAATAAAACAAGTTGACGCATTCTTATGAGTTTTGATTAAAAATAGATTTCAATCAATTAACTTAATGATTGGGGTTGTAGTTCTTCAACGATAATATGGATGTAACTTTGGAATTCATATTGATCCAAGAAACTAAGGTTAATTATTAAATGAAAATAAATTTAGGTATATAAAGGTTTTAAGAGGATTTTAAATGTAGATCTTAATTATCATTTGTTTGTTATATTCTTGTTCATTGCTTTAGTCTATCATATTGGACTAATTACTTTATTTTTGTTAATCATTCATTTTGTTATATAGATAATAAAAAGATAGTTAGAATTAGTACTTTTAGTCCTTATGTGATTGACACTCATATTCACTAATATATATTATAAAAACAATAGGTACATTTTCCTACTTATCTTTAGTATGGTTAAAAAACACAAAATCAAGTTTTTAAAAGTGCCAATTACACTATATTCTTTGCAATACTGAAAGAGGATATGGAATTAATATTATGTCATTGTCATTCGAAGGAAGTAGGAGTTTCTTTTTTAATCAATAAAAATAATAAAGATTTTACAATAAAGCTTTTACCGTTAAGTGTATTTATGGATGCTCACAAGTATGCAAAATTTTTGTGATGAATGTTAAAGGGAAGGTAACATATCTCAAAAACATAAACTTCCACTTATAAATATTTTAGATTGTGAATTATTTAAAAAATAAAGGATTGACTTTATGAGTCCATTCCCCAGTTCCTTTACAAATAAATACATTCTAGTAACAATATTATGTTTCTATATAGTTAGAAGCAAAATCTTTACTTGCTAATGATTGTAGAATTGTTTTCAAATTCCTTACAAAGATATTCACTCAATTTGGTAAACAGCCGTTGTTCTTACTATTCATCCTATTACCACATAGCAAATTACCCAAAATTCTTTACCTAAATCTCATGCAGCCTCATATTTGTCTCAACAAAAAGAAGATTTTATGGACAAGTTTGACTTTTTTCAGAATATCTTGTTGTGGGGTAATAGGATGAATAGTAGGGACAGTGGTTGTTTGAGATGTTTGTTTTGTAGGATCTTTTAATTTTATTTCAATTAATTAAGTATTAGCATTTTTTATTGGATCTAGTGGATGTTCACTAAAAACTTGGTCCAGTAAGGTTTCTATTTTAGTTTGTAAATATAAATTATTTTGAAGATAAAATTGTAATTGATCCAATTTTTCAATTATAATTTTTAAAATATTATAATAGGTAGTATCATAAATAGGAATTTTAAGAATGATACATTTTTTATTGAGTGAGTTAATTATTGGTGTTTTTAGAGTTAATTTGACAATTTGACCAATCTTTCTTAGGAACCAGTGGCATCTTCAACGAGTTATCAGACCAATGGAAAAATGACATCTGTCAACAACTTTACAATCACTCTCAACACCAGTATACCTATTGCCCTTCCACTTCCACCAACAATAAGGAAGACAACAATTCAGTAGAAGCAATAATTGAAGAATAATCAACGACCCTATATAGGCCCCATAGGCTCTTTTTGTAAATAATGTAAATTGTTGTGTCTGACAATACCCATATCATTGGTGGAAGTGGAAGGGCAATAGGTACATTGGTGCTGAGAGTGATTGTAAAGTTGTTGACAGATGAGATTTTTCTATTGGTCTGATAACTCGTTGAAGATGCCACTGCTTCCTGAGAAAGATTGCTCAAATTGTCGAATAATTTGAAGAGCTTCAATAGATATTGTTGCTTTGTATGCTAAATTAAGCCACTTTGGAAGAAAAGGTAGGTTGTTAATGGATCTACTTTAGGGATAATGATGGTTTTTCGTCTATACCTGCCTCTATTTTGTGGATAGTATTGAAATAATTTTTGTTCGTCCTTCCACTCATTAAGTACTTGAAAACAATCACAGAACATTTTGAAAATATAATTTGTAATC
>JANITW010000235.1:29133775-29149208 GCA_027564335.1 Erythroxylum williamsii | reverse complement strand
CTCCAGCGCCTACAATTGCAGGAACATCATCCCCTGCAACTGGTGATACGCAACAATCCAATCCTCATATATCATCCAATACAGATATGGAAGATGAAGGAGACAAGATTCACCCTGGATCTGAGGGTCTTGATGGCAGAAAGTATATAAAAATATTCATAAACAGTAAGTGAAATCGCATGAAACACTATATATGTTTATCATTAACTTATATGTTCAAATTTTTTAACTTATTTGTTCTTATATTAGGTTCATTCCGTCTGGACCATGTTCAAGACAAATGACATCTACATTCATTAGAGAGGATTGATCCTGAGAGTTATGCATGGAAGAAGATCCTAAGGGTTACTATCAGGAGTTTGAGGTACAATATGCGATAAATATTTTTTCTTTTTGTTATATACATTAACAATATATATATATATAGATTATAAGTTATCAAATTTATTCCTTTTATTTGTAGAAACATTTTTATTAGAGTTTTGATCTCGACTGGATAATACATAGTATATGGGAGTCGCAAGCTCGTACACGTTATCGCGATTTTATTAATCAGATATACAAATCTAATGTACGACCCTCTTTCATTTCTAAGTCCCACATGGAGTCATTGGTTGGAGTACTGGAGATCACCTGAGGCAATGTAGGATGAACAACCTGTTGATGAGACCCAAGTATATTTTGATGCAGTGGGTGGTAGGGACAGTCAGGGAAGGATCTTTGGCCTAGACTCATGTGCCAACAGATTTTATTCGCACTCCTTTACTATGTCAACAACAACAGCATCTAGTTCAGAGCCGACAACGTGACGTATCAATCAACTTGAGTCCACAATTGAGACGTTGATGGAGGTAATAAGTAAGTTCAAAAATGACATGGACTAAATGAGATCGAGGGATAGAGACTCACATCAGCCACGCTCACCAGGATAATAGAATTGTTGTTGTCATTAATTTGGTATTCATTTATGTAATATTTAATGTTTTAATTATTAGTTAGGAAAGAATTTTTTTATGATCATTTAACTTTCTTTTTAAACAAATTCCATGGGTTCAAAATTCCAAAACTTATGTAACGATAATTTATAATTGTTCAAATTGAAATCAAATTTTACGACTAGATTTTCGAAAAATTGTCATTCAACAAGACATTTACAAAGAATTAAATGTGACTTTAGCGATCTAATAGCTTCTACCTTTAGATTAAGCAATCAAGGGTATATTTTATGAAGGGTTGCAATTACCGAAGGCTTGCTTTACTATCGGTAATATATTAACGATGGAAAACAAAAACTATCGGCGAGGGTAGAAATATGTTCTGACGGTTTTGTTGGTAAATTCTTACCAACTATACCGACGATGTTTCTATTCCCTCGGTAATATATTACCGACGGTAAGACAAAACCGTCGATAACATATACCAATCGTGTCCCCACCGACGTCAGTCTCTGTCGCACTATTCCGTCGGCAAATTTAGTTACCGACGGAATCTCGGATGTTTCCGTCGGAAAATTTCGTCGGTAATTCCCCTTCTTCTTGTAGTGTAACATTAGGGTTTTTAATTTGTTTAAATAACAATTCGATGATTTTGAAAATTTAAATACTAAATTGAAACAATAACATAATTTTGGATTGAAAAAATTGTTATCTTAATTTAATAAAATTAGTTAAAATGTCTTTTAAATGCAATTTAATAAAAGTTCAACCAAAAAGTTTCAAAATACACTTTGCCCATTGTAAAAATTTAAATTTAACCTTAATCTATAAATTAGATTTTATAAATAAGAGATTGAGTTATTTGGCAAATAAAAGTAAATATACAATTTTGTTTTAAACAAAATAATAATTTTAATTCATAACAAAATTAAATTTGCTAAATAAACATAAACTTTATTTATGATAACATCCAACAATATAATATTAATTAATTTAAAGTAATTATTAGTCAACATTGTACGTTAAGATAATTATAAGTTAGTTGCAAATATTGGATGCTTTTTTTTGAATAATTAAAATATGATTTAAAAATTCCCAAATTGAACTCTTAAAACTTAATTCCTTGAACTTTGGAATTTGATCTTGGATCAATTTTGTATAGATCTATGTTAGCTATGTATGATGTAAAGGGCTAGGTCCAAATCAGGGCAGGTTGAACAAATTCAATTAGAGATATTGTCCCTTTTACTCTCGCAATCCGCTAAGTTGACAAATAATTTAGTGATTGGGATTTAAAACATGTTATGAATGTGAAAACTAAATTAAGGATCTGAACTCTAGTTGGTAATGGTAACTTTTCTCACCGGACCATAGAGAAAATTGAACAACAGATATCAATGCGAATGAAAGAAAGTTATTACATTTATCTGTAGAGAACAATGATGCAGATCACCCCATGACCGTAGCAAGCTTAATGCACTTGCCTTGCTGTTATACTATACAAATAAATATAAAGAGGAACATGAGCATCTTAAAGAGGTAAAGAGAAGAAACAAAAGAATCCCTCTACAGGCCAATCAGGTGAAGGCTATCCTTGTTTCCACCAGCCATTGACAAAACAGTTGCTGCAATATGCTTTGAGCTAAGTCCAGCTTCTTCAATTTGGTCTTTCTGAGCTCCATGGTCTATGTATCTGTCAGGAAGAATCATAGGCCTCCACTGCACCAAGTAAACGAAACAGTAAATAACAAAGCTAAAAAAGCATCCCAATTCCCATGAAAAGTCTTTCCATCCCAATGTAAATAGATAGAATGGGTGGGATTATCACCTTGAGATTGCCATCAAGGAGTCCATTCAAGCTCAGGTAATGAGAAACATGAGAACTGAATCCTCCGATTGATCCTTCTTCAATAGTAATGAGGATCTCATGTTCTTTTGCTAGTTGCCTGATCAACTGTCCATCAAGAGGCTTGCAGAATCTGGCATCAGCTACAGTTGGAGAGATTCCTAGCACCTGAAGCATTTTTGCTGCTTCCAAACAGCTTTGTACTATTGTTCCATAACCCAGAATAGCAACTTTGCTTCCCTCCCTCAGTATTCTTCCCTTACCAACCTGTATTCCAATTTAAAGAGAGAATTAAAACTATTTTCTCAGAGGAGATCACATTTTCAGATCATTTCTCAACTTAATAATTACCTCAAGAGGTGTTCCTTTGTTGTTTGGTGGGACAATGGAGCCGATGCCACTTCCTCTGGGGTACCTGAAGCAACTAGGGCGATCGTCAATGGCTGCAGCTGTGGCTACCATGTGCATGAGTTCAGTCTCATCTGAAGGAGCCATGACTACCATGTTTGGTAGACATGCCATGAAAGTGGTGTCAAAGGCACCACAATGTGTAGGACCGTCCGCGCCCACAAGGCCAGCCCTGTCCATTGCGAATCTCACAGGAAGTTTTTGAAGGTCGACATCATGAACCACCTGTAGACAATGCAAAATTTAGTTGGGAGTTCCACTGATGATATTGCTTCCAATTCATAAAAGAGAACAGGATAAATTGTCAAGGAACTTAGATTTACCTGATCGTAACCCCTTTGCAGAAATGAAGAGTAGATGGCACAAAAAGGCTTGAGACCTTCGGAAGCTAGACCAGCTGCGAATGTAACTGCGTGTTGTTCTGCAATTCCAACATCGAAACATCTTTCTGGGAATTGTTTTTGGAACAAATTAAGTCCTGTGCCTCCTCCCATCGCAGCATGGATGGCTACAATTTTGTCGTCAGTCGCTGCTTCAGCGATCAAAGACTCTGCAAAGTACGTGGTGTACGCTTTGGTGCTTGATTTGGCCTTCATTTGTTTTCCTGATGTAGGGTCAAACTTGACGACACCTAACCATAAATAAATAAAAACTCAGGAAAAAGAAAACGATATGCGGATTGGAGAGTGCTAAAGTTTCTAATGAATGATACATACCATGCATCTTGTCCGCTGCTCCTTCAGCTGGAGCATAGCCTTTCCCTTTCTCTGTGAGAATGTGAAGAAGAACTGGTCCTGCTGCTGGTAAAGACTTAACCTTTTGCAATATTTCTACAAGGTCCTCAACATTGTGCCCATCAACTGGACCAATATAGTATAGGCCAAGTTCTTCGAACAAGCAAGCCCCCGAGGCACCACTCATTCCTCTCACGTACGAGTCAACTTTAGAAGCGACATCATACGTTTGGCCTCCAATTTGCTTTGTTATGCCCTGTTCACATGTTGTGTATTAGTAATATATTTAATTTATATATATTTGAACGTTTTCTCAAGTAATTTGTATGATTTGATTAACCTTTGCTGCTTCACGCAGTTGTCGGAACTTTCTGCTTGAGTGTAACTTGGTCAAGGCTTTGCTGAGAGCACCAACAGGAGGTGCAGGGCCATCTACAGTAGCAGTGGGTAAAGAAACTTGTTTATTGTCATTTAAGATGATAAGAAGATTTGAATCTAGATAGCCCGCATTGTTCATCGCCTCATATGCTTGTCCTGCTGTCATGGCACCGTCTCCGATCACTGCAATCACATGGTTGTTCTTTCCTAATAAATCTCTACCGACAGCCATACCTGAAATGTGTGCAAAGGCAAATGTTAGTGATCAAGAACTATGCTTGACTCAAAGTATATCATTAACATCAGAACAACCAGAAAAAGATTTAATGATGGCTTGTTTTACCTAAGCCAGCGGATATGCTAGTAGAACTATGGCCAGCACCAAAAGCATCATGTTCACTTTCTTCCCTCTTGGGAAATCCAGCAAGGCCAAACGTTTGTCGAATTGTGTGCATTCTTGATCTCCTACCGGTCAAAATTTTGTGGGGATAGGTCTGCAAGAACAAATTTAGTTAGACAAGTCTGTCTATTTGAAAATATGGAGAACTAGTGAATGTAAGTTAAAAAAAAAAAGAAGAAGAGGAAATCAGCTGAAAGAATAAGTAAACCTGGTGCCCGACATCCCAAATGATTTTATCTTCAGGTGTGTTGAATACATGGTGAAGTGCCACTGTTAGCTCTGCCACTCCCAAGCTTGAGCTCAAGTGGCCTCCTGTCTTTGATACAGTATATACTATCTCTTCTCGCAGTTCATCAACCAATAGCTCAAGCTCCTAAAGTATTGGAACATTAATGGAATGCTTATCAGAGTTGTTACTTAGCATATCGATTAGGAACAAAGATATACAAGAATAAAGAACCCTTGTGCTCCATTCTTGTACTTAAACCACTCTAGCTTCTAAATAAAGACTAATGAAAATTTTAAATGAGGTCAGAACTAGTCTTCCTAATCCGATTATGTGAGCAAGACTTGAAGTTACCACTCATATAAAAGTACCTGAATCGAGAGATTCTTCATGTGATTGGGATAGTTTACGGTGTCAAGGACTGGGGTAGATGGCTTGTTCCCAGAAAAGTCGAGTGATCTTCTCTGTCGTGTTTGCACTGGCAAAGTGTTCTTGTCATCACTTGCACTCTTGTCCAAGACAGCTTTTACGCCATTGAACTGAAAACAGTTACAGAAGAAACAGACTTAAGCTTCAGGCTGTAAACTTTGTACCAACACCAAGTAGTCTCGCATTTTCATTTTTATATCACATTAAGAGTAATATAACATACACAATGATTCCCAAGACAAGAAAAAAAGATTCTTTTGCAACTATGAATGTCAAAAAAAAAAAAAAACCTTTGGATCATTAGCTGAGATATTTCTATTAGCCATAGCATTGAGTTTGTGTAAAGCAAAAGAATGGCCATCGCGAGAATGGACTGCGGGAAGAAAGCTGGATCTAAGAACTGAAGAAGCCATTATTTTTCTTGTTCTAAACAAAAGGTTTGAACGATGATATATATAACTTGAGAGAGCTGAAGACTTGAAGAAAGTTTGAGGGCTTTCTCTATTGTCTGGCTTTAGACAGGAGAGGAAAGCTTGAGAGCAAGCGAGAGATTAATGCGAGACTTATATAGCAAAAATTTCAGAGTCATACTTGGGGGATTTGATAATAGTCGTTGACACACGAGGGGCATCGCAGCCATGCAAGAAGGGCGTATAGTGTCACTTCCCCGGATGTGGAATTTTCTTGGTTCTTTCCCGTTGTGTCATTGTATAAACTAGTGATACTTCCGTGGTCTTTGTCCTGGTTTTGTTTGTATCTTGGGGTTGCTTGTAGTAAATGCCATGTGGGTATTGGTAGACTAGAATAAGCAGTCGCTTAATTAGCTTATAGTGGTTTGGTAAGGGACGCACGCTGGTTCATTTTTACCATCTCGGTTGGTTTTTGTGGACAAGTATATGTTTATTCTCGTTCAAAGCTTAGATTCAACAACTTTGAACAAGTAGTTCTCGTTATTCCTTATCTTTTCGTGCACTTCTTTTAAATATTAAGGCTCAAACCAATCAAATTCAATAATTAAATCGAATATTTAAGCTCTATGTATTTGACATATAGAACTCAAGAGCATTTTGTGGAGAACTTACTTGAAAGAAATCATCATGCTTATTGTTTCATTATACTTCTATTAGAATGCACATGAAACTAAATAATAACTAAAGTAATCAAAAAAACTAATATATATTATACTAGAGATTTTAAACATAATAATCTTGTCAAGTCTATAAGTTTAAAACGGTGTTAATTCTGGGTACCATATAACTTTAAAATTTCTAATAAATAATTCATAACAAGTTATTTTAAATTATTGGACTTTAATAATGATTTAAATTGATAAATATATTACATTTTTAATATTATATCTAATTGAAGTAGGCATGAATCTTTATTTAAATTATATTATTTAAAATTTTATTCGCAACTAAATATTAATATTTGATGAATAAATTTAAAACTTCATTTATATTAATTATCCTAATAAAATAGTATTTAGCAATAAAAATTTAAGTTGTGTTTATTTATTTTGCTTGTGTGTACAATTTAATAACTAAAAAATTATTTTAACTATTCCATACATTAAAAGTGAATACTTTAAATTTAGATTTATTTTAGATATATGTAAAAACATCTTCACAATTTTTAAAGTTTTATTAATTGTATGTTCACTGTATGAACAAATACATGTGTAGGAAATATTCGAATAATTATACTGATGTACCTTAAACAAGCTGGTTTGATTTGAAACCTACAAAAATATAAATTTTAATATGTGGGTATATAAATATAATATAATACAAGTCGATATTGACATGTGTGAATTAAGCCATATCTACCAACTTCGTATGTAATACAAATTTATGGCTGCTTGTTCTTTCATTGCCTCTGAGAACTTTGGGAGGAATTCATGTCTTAACTCTTAAGCCGTACCATGTTGACAAGGGCTAGCTAGTAGTACCTGTTGGTGGCTGGAGCTGACCCACCTTTGTGTGATGGCCGCCAATAACACCTGTTCACTTGAAGAGGTAAATAAAGCCAAGGAATGACATCCAATAACAGTCAAGATTTCTGCCGGATTGAGGATTCATTTTCACATATCATATCACTCAAACACAGGGATTTTGTTAAAAATTTAGAAACGTACAATTCCTGCCATTCATCTCTTTAAAATGCCGTAAAAGTTGCAACGTGCACGTAATTAGGTAACGAAGGTAACCCATGAATTTGGTTTACGTTATTAAAAAAAAAAAGAGTTAAATTATTCATCGACTTCGACCCAATAGACACCTCTTGAAAGATTAAAAAAAAGACTATACTTTTATTGTATTATATATTCCCCAATAAATAGATTTAAGAATCATAAAATAACATGTAACAAAAGAGGTAAATAACATAAATATATAAATGCCTGCTCTATGCATATAACGTGCAACAGCTTTTCCATGAACTAAAGTTGAAGTTTGCTGCTGCCACAATCTATATAATCGAGTCAATGTATGTTTTTTTAGAAGTCGTAGTCATGCAGTTTTATAAATGAATATTATTATAAATTAACACATTATTAATTAATTTATTAAAAATATTAGTGAATATACAATTAAAATTAATTATTAATTCTTAATTGTTTTACTTAGATTAGGATCCTTCATTTTCGACATTCGAAACAGGGTGGTTTTGATAGGGAAACCTTTGAGCCAATCACATGCCTAACAGTAAGCATGTACAGTTGTTGAATGCATACAACAAAACAGTTTAGACATTGGGTCTAATTAATCACAAAAATGTTGAAGTTTCCGGCTAGTCAATTGGACCGCTTTTATGAATGATTTGTTTATAAAATTGGTCAATAAAAGCCTAAACTTTTATCATACTCCTCTATCTAGTATTTTGTTTGTTTCACAAGGTGGCTCCACTATATTAATTAGAGAAGTAATCCTGTGACTTTTGGAAGTAGCCTTCAGGTACGTAGTTGTCAGACGTGTTGGATAGAGGACGCAAACCAATCAGATCTCAAATTTAGTCTGCCAAATATTCTTTAAAAAAGATGAATATGGTTGTGTAATTAATTGTTGTTACATCAAGAATCAATATAGTTTATGGTTTTCGTTAAATTTTGGTGGAGCTGGGCGCTATTGCTTGAATTTATGAGATTTGACTGATTCTGGGTCAAAGATACCTGTAAAATAATAAAGGCACGCCGGAGGTTGATTTCCGGTAGGCCCCTCCAACGCTCAAGTCAACTTTTTGTTAGAGCTTTTGGTGGCTAGTAAGTAAAGAAAAATAGGGTTATAAAATCGTACCTTTTTCTTGATGAGATAATGAATTTATATGGCTAATACCTTTAAGAATTAGGTTAATCCTCAAGGGATGGGCCAATCGACCCATGCGTCGTTCTGAGTCTGGGCTTGAGCCTAACACGACCGACCCAATCAGCTACGTTCACCGCGTTTCACTTACTTTTAAAAGTAATTTTGTCCCAAGCACTCGGAGGATGTTTACATCTTCGTTCGAATAGGAAAGGATTGGGAGTCAGGAAAATTAACTTTTGTTGTGTAACCTAAAATTTGATAACTAGTCTATTCCTTTTAAATAAATAGTAATCTAAAATGTAAAATTTTATCATTTGAGAGCAAAATGGTCACTTTTAACCCTAACTTTTCTAAATGCTCGGTTATAATTGTTCTCTCTGCAATGTTTGGATTAATCTTGTGATTCGATCAAAATGTTGGAGTCCAAAGTAACCATTTTGTCTAGTTTCAGCTGAAAAAGTTAAGCTTTATGGTCCGCCATAAAGTAAATGTCAAATGTAGCATATTATTTCTAGGTAATTAAGCTTGAATTATTGCACTTTTTCATTTTTTTTGAAAAGCACAAAATAATCCAAGTGTAGTGTAGGCCAATTGACTAGGTTGGACATATTTTCAATGTTTATACCAAATGATTTTTTAAAATAATTATATACTTAAAATATAACAATGAATCAATTATACAACGGTGAAACAAACACAACGTTTCCTTTTGATGCTGACAACAGATATATATATATACATGTACCAACTTATGTATGCTTTTGGAAAAGGATAGCTGGATCCTGTTCTTTTTCTTGCTATTAGTGTCTGTTCACTTCAGAAATTCAGTTTTAATAAGTGCATAAACAAAATTATGTGTTAAAGCTTGGACGATTGGCAATTAAGAATGCAAAAGACATGTTCATTTGTTATTCTTAGTCTTCTAACTGAGTCTGTTCATTTGTTATTCTTAGTCTTCTAACTGAGTCTCGTGATTCATTGCTCTTTGCACTTCGGAGAAAATCGGATAACTGAGTCTCCAAAACTATTTGCCTCAAGCCTATGATTACTCGTCAACCTAAGTCCAAAATGGCACTAATTGCTAAACAAAAATCAATCTTTTGTAGTGGTCAAACATATTTTGGAGTCAAAAACAACTGCTTTGATCAAGCATTGCAAAAGTCTCAAAATTCCAGTCTTGGTGTTTACAATATACCACACATGACGATAAGGTCTGTGGATATTGTAGATGTGTCAGCGGCCCATTCTTGACTGTAAGAAGAATTAAAACAATATGATTAATGCTTCTTTCATGTGGGTCAATGAGGAAAAAAAGAATCCTACTGGAGCAGCTATCTGTAGAGAGACTTCTACGCATGCCCATATTGAACGGACGGCGACTTCCACTGTGCGGAATAGAATACAGTGGACATTTAAGACTTTGAAGCTCCATTCTTGCATTTTTAGGCTTTCTGACTCTTTTACACATACATCACAAGTTGGAATTTAAGGTAAAACAATATATTCTACCCCAAAAAAAAAAAAAAATATTGGAGAAAAATGTTTAATTTTTCTACTACAAATACAATATTCTTCCGAGTCCGGATTGTATATATAATATGTTTACTACTACAAATACAATATTGCTCCGAGTAGCTCATTTGAGTTCGATTAGTTGGCCTTGGGATCGTCAAATCATTCATAATTAATTAACCAGGTGTTCCACGTGGAGAATTAACAAGAAAGAAGCTAAACGGTGGTCTTTATAGATTGAGGATTACAAACAAAACCTTGGAAAATTAGCAATATAAAAACCTGGCCATGCTCAGGGACCAGTCTTTATATATGCATTCTTATGTTGAATATCTAATAGCCAACAATGTTTGACTGAGTCACTGATATTTTGGTCCCTACAATTTATTTTGTCATTCTATGCTCTTGAAGATTATGCAAGATCCTTCACGATCATTATCACCGGGACAGAGTAGACTATGAGAGTTTGCAGTATCTACTGGCCACATTTTGTACGATAACTTCAGGGAACTTAAAAGTAAATTGACATGAATATGCATTACCAGAACGGTTTTGAGTTTTGAGTTTATGACATAAAATTTTATAAACAAGAGAGCTATTTAAAGTAATCTTATCTAGTCTTTTGCTTCATACATCCAAGAAATTAAAACTATGTTTGATTGGGTAGTTATTAATATAATGTAATAGAATACATTATTATTCCATCACTTAAGAAGAGAGTTTACAATGAAATAAAATAGAATATGATAGAAAGAGAAAATTTCACGTTACATCTCATTTCATCTTCAACAATAAAAATAAGTTACCTCTTATTTGAAAAGTTTGAGATGAAATATAAAATGATAAACAACATTTTACTACATTACATTATGAACCATTCTTCCAGATAATATTTCACTATATTACATTATGAACCTTTTCATCCCGCCCAAATAATAATTTTATAATATTACATCTATTTTCATTATATTTTATTCCATTATGAGCCATTCTATTGCATTCCATCTATTAAAAATTATACGACCAACCAAACATAACCTAAGTGTGGAATCGACTTCACATCCATGATTTGGCTTGGGTGATATGAGACAACTAGTGTCTCTTGTCCGTTTATTTTTAAACCCTTGGTAAATTCAAGACAAATGAAATTGTTCTTTCACTTGAAATGTAAAATGAGTCTCTCAGCTGAATAAAATTTCATTTATTTATGTTTTTTTTATACAATTTCTATACGTTTTTAGTACCTACAGAGTTTCGTGCCATAAGAACAATATGGTAAGGCCAAAAAATCAAACTTCTTACATGAATATTAAGTTGGCACATATCTATCAAGAAGGAATAAAACAATGCAATCAATAAGATTAAACCATAATCATTCTACATAAAACAGAGAACAGAAACTCAAGTGGGAAAGAAATAGACATAGGAAAACAATCAGAAGAACGAATTGGTCGCATCCCTAATGAAAATATTGTTAGTATATTAATCATTTAAGGTCAAAGAGCAAAACTTCAACACTAGAAGAGCACATTCTATGATAAACCATACTGCCAACAAGTGTTAACTTCCTGAATTTTGTTGTGAAATGAAAATTTTACAAGTATATTAGCAAAGAATAATCATTTTAAGGTGAAAGAGCGAACCTGCTACACTAGAAGACCACTTCTAAGATCAACCATACCATCAAAGCAGTGTTACCCTTCCTGAATTCAGTTGCGAGAAATTGAGACCAAGATATCCTTTCCATAAAAAGTTAATTGCCTCCAGACTTCAGCGTGTTACTCAACCTACATCACAGATTAGACTTAATTAGGACTCTTCGTTACAAGACTAACAAATTGGAAAATTTTGAGACAAGGGAAAAAGGAAAGCTCCTTTCCATATCATCCAGTTGTGGACTGAACTTGATATATTTTAAAGCTACATATCTAATGCTATTGTTTATCTTTCCAACTTCTCCTATACGCTATGATAATTCTGTTTGTGGCAATGGAACTAAACGGGATCCTTTTCTAGGAAACTTGCCAATCCAAGCCTTCAAAAAGGCCTTCTCCTTTGATGGCAGAGGTTTTAAAAATTGCCCATTGTCTATTCTTTATTTTGTGCAGCTCTAAAGCCTCAGTCACGGCAGCGTCGTCAAGTGCACCAGGAAGATCCTGAATATATGAAAAAACCATCTTCAAACACACAAAACTAAATGATTACAGCCTTTCTGTATGCATCATAAAAAGATACATGCCTGAATTTACATGCAAGAGAAAGTCCAAATGCAAGTTATTTCTCCGTTAATTTCCAAATGTAATTAACATAAACATTTGTTGCCATCTACAAATCTTAAAGAGTAGACAACCAGGCAGAACTGAACCTGCTTGTTTGCAAAGATGAGAGCAATAGCACCCTTTAACTCTTCCTCCTGTTGAAAAATACAAACATGAGCTCATATTGTCAATAGTCTGAAAGAAATACACAAGTTAATGTTAAAATTGAGTTTTACCAATTCCCCACTGAATAATATACATAAATATCGAGAATTACGTGTATAACCCTATTACAATATTCTCAACAGTTAAAATTGTAAATACAATTTTGCAATTTACAACAAATGTCAAGATAGAAGCCTTTGTACTATTTTCTTTTTGTTGGAAAAAGAGGGAGCACCAAAAGGGATCCTTTTCATGTGTTCGTGCTGCTAGTAAACCAATTCAACTCCATTACACATAACCTCGCATGTTTATACACAAACTCACTTCAAAGTACATTTTGAAAGCGACCAATAATTGTTTTTCACTAGGGAGAGTATAATACACAATAATTACATCTAGGGATGGCCAAGTCTAATAACACTTTTTCTCAATTTATTGTTTGTAGTATGCACAATCTTGCAAAATCCTTTTATCAATAAGCTCAGTTAGACATTCAAAATTATTGGATGAATGATAATACATCTTAAATTGGTTGTGGGGAATCCTAAGATGAGTTCAGATTCCATCAATGATCTCTTTAAGAAAATTTTTTGCACTTCATAATTCAAGAGGTAACAGAAGCCTAGATTCTTGCAGCGTGTAGCTGCCACCCATACAAAACAACCTAGAGACATTAGGGTAGACCAACCACCTTATTTCAAGCATATAGCTACTAAGCTATTATAGCATTTAGATCATGAAAAAGAACACACTTACTTTTAAGGTTAGGCCACAATTGTACCACTTGTAGCTGGCAAATAAACCAGAGTTTCACATACCTCTAGGATTGCATGAAATTCGTCCTTGGCTATCACCAGTCTATCAATGTCACTAGAATCAATAACATAGATAATCGCTTGAGTGTTGGGAAAATAACACCTCCAATACGGCCTGTCAAAGATGCAAGGAAAGCATATTATTAGTTGGATTCACAAAGAAAATCATAAAAATAACACAAGAAAAGTAATAGCTTAAAACTAGAACAATGATGAATATTCAAAACTTGAGGGCACAACGAACAAGCCGATGCCAGCCCCAAATATTCAAATAATTAAGATGCATTCATTATAGAAAGCCACTGGAAAAGTGACATCTAATTGGGAAAGGAAAAAGCACTCAACTGTTTCTAAGTGTAAAGCAAACAATTCTTGATTGTCAGAAGCTTTAGGACTAAAAGAACATTAAATTATGGTCCATTGTGCACAGACATCAGTATGGAATGTAGAGACTTCTTACAAAAAAAAGAAATGCTTAAGATCGTAAACAAAAAATTGAATAATGAACTATTAAGAAACTAATGTGAACATTGGTACTGTTATCAATTTATGTTCCTTCTTGTCTGACACAACATGTAACATATCGTATGGAATACCCACATCTTTTCAAAATTAAAAAGATAGAACATTTGCAAGTCATATAACATAGAGAAATAATAAATGATCATATTGAAATTCTTTTACCCACAGAAAGCTGATTCTCCCAAATAATAAGATATATGTTGACATCGACATATGAGAAAGAAGCAAATGACTCACGTTACCTGATACTTGTTTGTCCACCTGTAAGAAAACAATCACAAATTCCATCAATACGAAGTACTGCTCATCTTTGAAAAGGTTGAAAATAGCGTGGATCTTCAAAACAACTTAATTAATCCACAGACATTGCATGTGAAAGGACTTACCCACACACACTCACACATACAAAAAGAGAATATGTAGCCGATCACTGTGTGATAAGAAAATATAGAGCTGAGGGAAAAAATAATAGCATACCAAGATCCCATACTTGAAATTTGATATTATTGTATTGAACTGTTTCAACATTGAATCCAATTGCTGCATTGGAAAAACAGATTGATCAAATTATAAACACAACAAAGAACAAGTCAAACTCGAGTTTAGCTCGTTCAACCTGCAGAACTGAGCTCTTAGTATATTCATTAACTAAGTTCCTAAAGCACAAAACTTTGAATCAATCAAGACTTAAACAATTGAGTTCTTGAACACACTAGAAAGTAACATAACAGAAGTGATCATATCCAATTCCCTCAGTCCCCAGATTCATAATTACCAACAACCAAATGAACACAAAATGTAAAGAAAATAAAGAAGAAACATACATACTTGGAATAGTGGATACAACTTCACCCATCTGAAGCCGATCTGAATAGAATTGAAAGTCAAAATGCCAATACCATCAAAATCCACCAAATATCCATTAGAAAAGAAAAGAAAAAAAAAGAAACATTACAGAGAATCGTGGTTTTTCCGGCATTGTCGAGGCCAAGTACGAGGATCCTAGCCTCTTTGTTGCCGAATAGAGAAGAGAACATCTTCGTAAACAATATACCCATTTTGGAAGTTGAGGGTTTATCTCAGGGCATAAACGTGATGCAGAACTACGATCGGATCTGCTAAACAAGCAGAGCAACCCTTTTCATCGGCGGAAACACAGAAAACGTGCCTGGGGACCAAAGAAGAGGGCCTGTCCGCGAAAGAAATCGTAATTCCACGGGTGCAAATGAAAACTCCCTGCCCGTTTTCTTGGCATGGATTGATGATCGGTAAAGTATTTTTTTTTTTAAGTTTAAATTATTACATTTAGTTTATATTTTTAATAGTAAAGAAAGTTTAAAAAAATTAATTTAGAGAAAAATAATAGTACTTCTTTTAATTCTAAATCACAATATCTCTTTAATATTTAGATTACTTTCCTTTATATTTTAATCTAAAAAATACAGCAGTCAAATAACAACTCTTTTATAAAATCATATCTCCTTTTTAATCAATGTTACAAAT
>JANITW010000235.1:29098401-29114031 GCA_027564335.1 Erythroxylum williamsii | reverse complement strand
AAATCTATATCCGATCTTCTCCTAAAATTCCGAACCCTTCGAGGCAAATTCCGAACTTCCCGACTTCATACAACTCGGAGCCCTTTATTTCTAGGTCACAATGAATCCAAATTCACCTCAATTGGACATCTATACCAAAAGATATCCCCAAAAATATGAAAATCTTATTTCGGAAACACAGGGGGCTCGCCGCGACGAAGAGACGCTCGTCGCGACGAATGACCCTACTCGCCGCGGCGAAGGCTCGCTCGCCGTATGCTCCTCGCGGCGAACAAACATTGCACGTCGCGACGAATCCTGCGAATCACACGTCGCGACGAATAATCGTAAATTAATTTACACGTCGCGACGTGACTCCCTTCTTCACACGCCGCGGCGCCATTCATACGCACGTCGCGACGTCTGGGTCGGAACTCGACTCCGAAACCCAGATTTCTGCATAACCCAAGCTCGATTCTGTTCCAAACTCAAATCTACCACATGCAAAGCATAGATCAAGACTTATACTAGAGTTCTAACCCATTCTAAGCTTCAGATTCATCCTAAAATCATCAATCTAAGGATTTCTAACTATTTTCACCCTAAAACCCTAAAACATCGATTTCTCTCAATCCAAGCCATCTCAACGTTTAATCCAAACGAAAACATGATAGGGAGGTCGAAAACTTACCGATTGAAGCTCTGAATCCGTCAAAACTGAAGAAATCGCAAATTCCTTTTCTCTTCTCTTCCTCCTCTTCCGACGGCCACACTCTTCCTCTCTTCTTTTTCTTCTATTTTTCCTCTTCCTCTTTCTTTCTAATCTCTTAACCCTAAAGACATGAAACATAGACCATAATGCCCCTTCCAATAAGCCTAAGTCCATTCCCACTTAAATGAACTTCCCACATTGCCCTTACTCAAATTTATCCTCTAATTTTCTATTTAACTACATTAAACCTTAATTCCACATTAATACCCCCAATTAACTCAAATTAAAACATAATCACATAATTACCACAAGTCATGCTTAATGTCATCATAAAAAAAATTCGGGGTCTAACAGTTAAAGTGTCTCATATTGATTAAACATGAAAATATTAAAGGGTTTGTAAGTAGTAAGGGTCAATTATCCAAATAACTAGTTCTAGTTATTGTGGAAATGGTTGACCCAAACCCAATTCTTTTTAATAAGTTCTATACTTTGCCCATATTAAAAATTATAATAATTAAGATGGAATAACAATTTATCTTTTTTTTTTTTAATTTACCTACAGGTATTAAGAAAATGAATATAATTTGATAGTTTCATCATAAAGGTCATGTATGATTCTTTTCAATTAAAGCTTATCCCACATGTAGTTTTAATTGTTATATGATTCATATTTGAAATATGATTGCATGTTTTAACATTGGTGAAATATAATATATGTTTATTTGCTTCACAAACTTAGTGAAATAACCATATTTATTTGAATTTTTTGCAATTATTCAACATGTGAATTTTTCTGATATTCAATATGATATTCTCGAGTTGAATAGTGATAACTATAAAATATGGAAAGAAAAATGATTCTCCTCCATTTAGGGTGGATGGACATTGATTATGCTATCTAAAAAGATGAACCACCGGCACCTACTGAAACTAGCACTCAGGCTAAAATTGCTCTTTATGAAAGTTGGGAGAGATCTATGTACATAAAAAGTAAAATTCATGCTAGTATTTGTAGTTCTATTGGAGAGTGTGATCATATTATGGATTTATTGAAGGTTATTGATGAACATTTTGAGTCTTCAGATAAGGCCTTAGCTAGCACCTTAATGACCAAGTTATCATTAATAAAACTCACAAGTGTTAGAGGTGTCTGTGAGCACATCATGCAAATGAGGAATATTACAGTTCAGCTATGATCTCTTGAGGTTGACATGTCTGAGTCTTTCCTTTTGCATTGCATACTTAATTCTCTTGCACCTTAATATGGACCGTTTAAAACCTCTTACAACACACATAAGGATAAATGATCTATCCATGAACTGTTGACCATTTGTATTCAAGAGGAAGGGAGGTTGGTAATGGCATTGGGTGAAAGTCCACATATGGCCACAGAAGGAAGGAATAGAGGGTAAGCTAGACAAAACGTAAAGAGTAAAATACTAGTCCATACTGAGATCAAAAAGGATTTCAATCCCAAGTGTCACATTTGCAAAAAAAAAAAAAGTGCACACAAAAAAGAATTGTGCCAAATTTAAGGTGTGGCTTATAAAGAAAGGTATTTCAATCTCATTTATTTGTTATGAATCTAATATGGTTGATGTTTTTTTATATCTCTTGGTTGATTTATTCTGGTTCTACAATTCGTATTTCCAATACCTTGTAGGATTTTCTAAATCACAGGAAGCTAGTAAGCAGTGAACAGTGCATCTATTCAGGCAACAAGATGTGTTCACATGTGAAAGCTGTTGGGACATGCAAATTAGTTTTGAATTCTGGTTTTGTTTTGAATTTGAAAAAAACATTTTATATTCTAAGTTTCTCTAAAAATTAAATTTCAGTTTCTAGACTTGTACTTTTGGAATATTTCTTAACTTTTCAAATACAATGCAAATTAGTTTTGAATTCTGGTTTTGTTTTGAATTTGAAAATTTTTTTATATTCTAAGTTTCTCTAAAAATTAAATTTCAGTTTCAAGGCTTGTACCTTTAGAATATGTCTTAACTTTTCAAATACATCATTTGGTTTATATTATGGATCTAATCTTGTTGGGAATAGTACAATGATTGATGGCCTTTTCCGAATTAATTTGCAAGAAAATATTTTTCACAATACAATACATGTCCATAATAATGCCGGTGTTAAAAGATGTGTTATGAATGAACAATCCTCTATATTGTGGCACCGAAGATTGAGAAATATTTTCCTTGAAATAATTAAAAAATTAGTGAAATGATGGAGTACTTAATACCTAGATTTTATTGACTTTAATATTTGTGTGGATTGCATAAAGAGAAAGTAGACCAACATGACAAAGAAAGGTGCCAAGAAGAGTTCATACATATTAGAGATCATATACACGGACATGTTTAGTCCAAAAATAAGCTGGTATGGTCAGAAATACATCATCTCATTTATAAATGATTATTTGCAAGATATATACCTCTACTTGCTTCTTATCAAAGACGAAGCGTTCAATTTTGAACATCAAATAAATAATCACGTTTATTTGGTATAGATGCTTTTATGGTATAGATGCTTAGATGATACTTATCTCTTCACCACTAAGTTGGAGTTTTGGATGATTGAAGCATTAGAAAATTTATAAGCCAAACATATGAGTTCTCTCAATTTTCATTCTACAACTACTTTTCTTTAAGGATATGGTATGGGGCCTGATCATCTCTGAATCCTTGTCAGGGTTCCATTTTAGTTATGTTTCCCATCTTCCCAAGCTTTTCGTTATGACGTTGCTCCAATGTTATCGTTCAGTTTTCAACAAAGTTTTCTCTCTCTTATTCATTGGTTTTCTAGATTTGAAACCTACGTTAATCAATCTGATCCATTTAGTAAGTTGTTGATTGTTTTATCATCCCCTAAAGTGTTTTCAGTTTTTGTCATCTCTTGATCTTTGTTCTACAAAACTGCATACGCCTTTTTCAATGTCACGTTGAAGTCGGAATCAACAGGGTTAATCCTTGTATAGTCAATCTTTCTTCTTATTTTAAAACCTTCTAAATCCCGTTCACTTTATAAAAGCAATATAAACTATGAAGATAGATGTTATTCATAGCAAACTTCTATACAGTATATATGCATATACAAGCTATAGAAATAAGTATAAACAGTTACAAGAGATTACAGTGGATAGAGATTACAATAGATGAGATCGTTATCAAGCTTATCAAGTATCAAATAATAGATAACCTTATCACCCTCCCACAAGTTGACTGTAGGGTGAAACAACAGACAAGTTGTCTCGTAACTGAAAAAAGCGAGTTTTGGGCAAAGGTTTCGTGAATCCATCAGCAAGTTGATATGTAGTAGATATATAGCGTACTTGTTGTTTGTTTTGAGCACATTTATCACACACAAAGTGAAAATAATATCCAAATGCTTGGAACGGGAGTGGAAAATCAGTGTAGTATTTAATTATGTGACACTAAGATTGTCAAAAAAAAAGTAATGGAGGTTGTGAACAAGATTGCCCAATTTCATGGAGTAGAGATTGTAACCACTGAAGTTCTTGGACAGCAGATGCAAGGGCTCGATACTTAGCTTCTGTGGAGGATCGTGTCACTGTGTGTTACTTCTTGGAGGACCAGGATATCAGATTACATCCCACAAACAAAGCATAGCCACCAGTTGATTTTCTGTCATCAATAGAGCCAGCCCAATCACTGTCACTGTAGGCACAAAGTTGAGTTGAGGAGGAGTTTTTGATAAGTAAGCCATGAGCAGAAGTGGCCTTTAAATAAAATAAAATACGTTTAACAGCCTACCAATGTTGATCTCGAGGATCATGCATGAATTGTGAAGCCTTATTTACAGAAAAAGAGATATCAGGTCTTGTCATAGACAAGTATTGAAGACCACTAATGATTGATCTATACAGTGTTGGATCTTGAACGGAAGTACCAGAAAAAGCTGAAAGTTTGAGAGTGGTGCAAGTAGGTGTTGACATAGTGTTGGCATCCTGCATATGGGCTTTTTATAAGAGATCATGAATGTACTTTCGTTGTGTTAATAGTAGGCCCGTAGACATCCACTAAGCTTCAACTCTAAGAAAATATGAAAGGTTATCAAGATCTTTAAGCTTGAACTCAGAACGGAGCTACATGAGAATTTGTTGTATGGCTGTTGGGTTGTTTCCAGTAAAAAGAATATCATCAACGTAGATGAGACAGAATAATTTATCACCATTTTGATTGAGGAAGAATAGTGATGCATCTGTTTTGGAACCTTGAAATCTAAGTTGTAAAAGAGAATTTTTCAGACATGAGAACCATTGTCGTGGTGCTTGCCGTAACCCATATATTGACTTGCGTAGGCGATAAACATGGTGGGGAAAATTTGGATGGACAAAACCTTGGGGTTGTTTCGTAAGAACTTCCTCATCGAGAGTTCCATGAAGGAAAGCATTCGACACATCAAGTTGTTTAACCGGCTAATCATTTGCCACAGAAAGAGATAGAATAAGTCGAACTGTTGCTGGTTTAATGACAGGACTATACGTTTCATGAAAATCAATTCTAGGTCGTTGGTTGTAGCCTTTTGCTATGAGTCTGGCTTTGTATCGATCAAGTTTTCCATTTTTCGTGTATTTGATACGGTAGACTTATTTACAGCTGATGAGATTTTGATGATTGGTAGAAGGAACGAGATCCCATGTGTGATTGTCCATTAATGCCGCATATTCTTCAGCCATCGTCTGACGCCATTCGTGGTGCTTATAAGCTTTGGAGAAGCAATTAGGCTCAACTGCGAGAGAAAATTTAGCAGTCAAGGCCTTTGGTTTCAAAGCACCAGCCATGGATCTAGTTACCATATGGTGCCGTCTATGGCCTGGAGGAGAGGATGAGGAGGAAGTTGGAGGGTACTGTGTGAGATCAACAACTAAAGTAAGGCCAGAAAAATCAGTATTAGATGATGTAGGTAGTGGTGGTGTATCGTGTGAGTGACTAACGGGTGAAATATCGGTTGGAAGAAAAGAAGATGGAGATATGGGTAAGGTTGGTGGGACACTAGTAAATGGCAAAGGGGAAGAAGATGGTGGTTGTTGTTGTAATGGAGATACAGGTCTGTGGAATTTGAGGTGGGTCCGATGGGAAGAGATGTTGGAAGGTGGGTGGGCAAAAGAATGGGCACTGGTGATGATAGCTCCTGGACAGTAATATCTGGACCAGTTTGTATTTTGCATGAGTTTATTTACTTATTTTATTTGTATTGTTTATTACCTACTTTATTTTTATTAGCAATTATTTTTTTATGTTTACTTTTATTTATTAATTAATATATTATTCTAATATGTATCTGTTATTAAAATTTTATTAATTTATTGCACTATATATGTCATTTGAAAACTTTGTACTAATTAGGTTAAGTTTGCGTATTATTGAACTTCCTCAGACTTTACGGGTCAGCAAATTTTTTTGAAAAATGTTGTTCAATATATGTGTGTGGTGTGTGCATGTGTGTGTGTGTGAGAGAGAGATTATATTAAAAATAACCTTTTTACTAGTTAAGAGTAAAGCCTGTATCATATTTTAAAATTTAATATGATGGTATATCCAGTTTGGATTTTGAATAAATGAAAAACTTATGGAATATGATAAAGGGACTTAAGCATAATTTTAAAAAATGAAAATAAGAATAAAAAGTCAAATAAAGTAAAATCAAATGTAATTAACCCTCGTAACTGTTGATAAATCTGTTAATGGCCTTTTTTAGTAATGCTAATGCATACAAGCATTTAAATATGGTTAATTAATTTGAAAGTATTAATTATTTTAATTTATTTTACTATTGATTAAAATTTTAAAAATTTTAATTAAAGTATATAAAATTTTAAGAATAAGACAATTAAATTCAAAAGTTTGTTTTTATTAATATTTTATTGATGAACTAATCAAAAGTGACATTTAAGGCGCTATGTAATATTCTTGATGACTTGTATCGTTCTAATATAAAAAAGTAGATGAGTGGCTAAAAAAAGAGAAAACGTAGCTGTAATTGTTTCAAAATCATAGCTTATAGTTATTTCCGACCTTTTTGCTTCCTTATATAAAGCATTTTAAAATTCTCATAGAATTATAGGTGATATTTTCAAAAATTGTAGGCAAAATTAAAATATTGCAAAAATGTAGCTAAAAATTGAATATTTACGGTGAAAATTTTAGCACCAAATGATTAACAACGAAAATAAAACGTAATTGATACCTACGTTTTTCATAATATGTAACTAGATGTTATTTGTTAAATTTTCCAAATGTTATTTGTTAAAATTTCCATATTATAGTCAAATATTATTTACTACTTTTTAAATAATATTTGTTAACATGTAATTAACGTTTGAAAGTAACTTAAGCTTGTAGTTGAACAAGTGGTTGAATATTGCTATCTTAATTAAAAATTACCATCTAATTGATTTTTTTTTATAATGAACGTGCCTTTCATATTTTCAAGGAAATAAAAATATGATTAATATCAAATCTAAAACCTGATTCTTAACGTCACTGGTTACATTAATCCTTCAGTTGAGAATTTTGATCTAATAATAATAATAATTAAGAATAAGATACTAATCAAGGAAATATTATTACCTATTTCTTACCGAATTCCAATAAAAGAAATTCTTTTGTCATTTTCATATGAACTCTTGAAATAACTCAAAAGGAAAAGTTTTATAATTTAAGTCGAAAAGAAATTTGAATAACTAAATTAATAATTATTTATTTCTTTTTCATGAAGAACTTACAAAATTTTCAAAATCTTTAATGGAGACATTGAATATGAATATAAATATGCAAAATGATAACATTTTAGGAAAAATATCCCTTAATCTTCACTCGATGACTTCGTAAGAAAGACATTGCAACTTCTCATTCTAAAAGGAGATTATTATAAATAAATTCAACACATATCCGCTTAATTGTAAGTACGGATATATTAAAACTTACAAAAATTAAAATTAACTGAACTTTTTGTTTAATTTTAAGTTGATAATTCATCAAATAATTTACTTAAAAATTTAAGAATATGTTTATTTTATTTTTATTTATTTTTTTATTTTCTATTTCAATTTTATTTTCAAACATACTAAAAACATCTATTTGTTTGAATTTTTAGTTTTTGTTTATAATTTTAGTTTCTTTCAGTTTTCAAATTTTATAAAAACCACAAACAAGTGATTTTTGTTTGTGGTTTAATAAGTGATTCCAATTTTCAAAATTGTGGCATATACTTATTTCCGTCTTTTTTTGCTTCGTTACATAAATCATTTTTAAATTCTCATAGAATTATAGGTGACATTTGAAAAAAATTATCGGATCGAATGATTTGTGTACCTGTATCGATGATTGTTTGTCGTTATTTTAAGATATTGATTTATTTCCTCTCATCTTCTTCCTTTAGCAAATTCGTCAATGGTTCAGAATCATTCTCATTTCATAAGTTTTGCAACTTATATACCATTACCAAAGGACACGTCCTTTGGTAAGTGGAAAAGAAAGGAAAAGGGTCTATGACCTATTTGAGACCCATTCGAGTAATACCCAATAATCATTATCTTGGGTGCATTTCATAGGACTCAATCAATAAATTACATAGGACATTAAATAATCTAAAATTCTCCCACTTGGCCCATGTTACGACTTGATGATCCAACAACTTTAAGTGCACACAATACATGGAATTGATCAAGTCATCCTTAATTGAATTAAGCTGATGGGATCATGGCGGTCACAAGTTATATAACCTGATTTCTTTCATATATCACAGAATCAACTCAACTCAACAAACTTTAAGTGGGTAATTCGGTAATTGTTATCTCACAAATAAAAATTAGTGTATACAACATAATGTTGATAACTAATAAGTGAGCAAAAACATAAGACTGTAATTGAATTCAACAGGTGTCATAACAATTCGAGCAAGACAAGGATATGTATATATACATGTCTGAATACTATACTAACAAGGACTTATCTATAAGACCCATACGTTCAACATGAATAACAAATGTTTTGGGCTGTAAGCCTTTCGTTAACGGATCCGCTATCATAAGATCTGTACTAATATGCTCAATTGACATTTTATGTTTTCGCACTTCTTCTTTCATAGACAAATACTTCAAATCCATGTGTTTCGCACCCTTGGAATATTTGTCATTCTTAGAGAAGAATACGGCTGCGAAATTATCACAATAAATTCTTAACAGTTTGGCAATACTGTCGACAAGACCAAGACCTAAGATAAAGTTCCGTATCTGTAATCCATGAACTGTAGCCTCAAAGCACGCTACAAATTCTGCCTCTATAGTGGAAGTAGCAATGACGGACTGTTTTTCACTTTTCCATGAAACTTCTCCTCCAGATAATAGGAACATATAGCCAAATGTAGATTTTCGTGAGTGTATACAACCGGCATAGTCTGAATCCGAGTAATCTATCACTTCAAGATGAGTTGTTTTTCTATATGTAAGCATATAGTCCTTGGTGCCTTGTAAATATCTAAGGACTTTCTTTGCAGCTTTCCAGTGATCCAGTCCAGGATTACTTTGATATCGTCCTAGCATTCCAACAGCAAAACTGATATCTGGCCTAGTGCATGTTTGAGCATACATTAAGCTCCCAACAACTGACGCATAAGGAATAGACTCCATGTTCTTACGTTCTAAATCATTTCGTGGACATTGCATTAGACTAAATTTGTCCCCTTTATGAATTGGAACTATCCCTGTAGAGCATTTGTCCATTTGAAATCTTTCTAATATTTTCTTGATATATCCTTTCTGAGATAATCCTAAAAATCCTTGTGATCTATCCCAGAATATTTCTATTTGTAACATCCCATCACCGATGAGAAAGATAAAATAGTAAATTTAGATCGGATTGTGATTTTGTACACAAGATTGTACATGCACTCGTGACAATTCCAGGCTTTGGGGTCTTTGTGAAAAATGTGAATGTGTGTGTGTGATAAATTGAATTGGAGTGATTTATGTATATCCTGCATTAAATTGCAAAGAGGGTACCGATGAGATTTTCGGCACTGAAAATGACTGTCAAATCGACACTCCAATTAAAGACTTAATTTAGGAATTTTTGTTTAGCATGAGCTATTGGAATTTGGAGAGATTTATGAAAGTCAAGCAAATAAATTGATTGAATTGGAAATTGATAGGCATGAAAGCGAGTGATTCTGAAAGAATTGAATCTCAATTCAGTCCCTAAGGGTCGGAATTTTTGAATTGAAATAGTATAGTTATAAAATTTGATATGAGGGCAATTTGGGTAAGATACTTAAGGGTATAAGGCTTAAGGTTAAAGGAAGGGGGCAAAATGGACTTTTCTTAATTAGTAAGGGTATAAAAAGGAAAATTAGGGTTTGACAATGGGAAAGAAAGGGAGTTGTCGTAGTAAAGAAGAAGAGAAGAGGAAGAGGATGGGTTTTTAAGGAAACCATGAAGAGTTTGAAGGTTTTTTAAGCCAATTTCAAGTAAGTTTAAGCCTCTTTCTTCTTAATTAGTTGATTGATTCTTGTTTTGAATGATTTTAGTTAAAGAATGGGTGATTTAAATGTTGGTTTTTAGGGTTATCGTGTATGGATAGATTTGGACTGTTTGGTGAATAATATTGGTTTAAAGTGAGTTAGAAATGGGGTATTGGTGTTGTTTAATTGTTTAGATGAATTATGTGTTGAATAGATTGGAAGAAGGGATTGAACTGGTTGAAAAATCAGGATTATGGAGAATTTCGGGCTCGCACGTCGCGGCGCGCGCAAGGGCACACACCGTGATGGGAAAAGGGGGGGGTGGGGGTGCGCCGCGGCACGCATTTATGCCCTCGCCGCGGCGAGGACCCCTTTTTCTGAATGAATATGTTTGGTTTTTTTTTTAACCATAACTTTTTATGCAGATTGTCAAAGGAGATATTTTCTGATTTGTTATGAACTAGAGACATTGGTCTCCTCGTTATGAAAGAGGGAAGTGTTGAATCCGTCTTTTAAGGTTTTAAATTTGGGATAGAAGTTGAGTGTAAAATATGGTTTTATGTTGGAGATTAACTTTTGGATTTCAGAAACGAATTGACTGATTGGAGTATCAATTGAGTTATGATATTTAGGGATGTTTTGACGGAGAAATTTTTGCGATAGTATCGAGAATGTCACGGAAGTACGTGATACGTAACTTTTTGTAAATTGCTACATGAGTTTTATTTTCTGATTGGGCAAAGTGTAAAATAGAGTGTTTGAATTGTGATAGAGGCATTTGAAAAGTCAACCCCCCGACATTGCTGAGACTTCTTGGCGTTAGCGCGGAAGCCAGGTGAGTGACCTAGACGGTTCTCAAGTTATTCAGTGTTATAATTCGGTGCTTTTAATTTTCTAAAGCATAATGGTGGGATAGTGTTAATTGTGAATTCCGGACCGAAGGTCCGGAGTATTGAAGTAATTTTATATAGAAGGGTTATAGGTATGTGAAATTGTGAATGTGTTTTTGATGTGACAATTTGTGAATTGATTATCTGATTGTGATATACGAATACATGAATAAAGTGATTGAATCGTGACATAGGCCGTTCATTCATGAACGCAAAATTAGTTAATGATAGTTGTGACCGAAGCAGTCACTGATCAGAGCTTTTTAGCTCAATGTTATAATTGGGCCGCGAGCCCCACAGTTTCTGAGCCTCTGGCTCGATGATCCGAGCCTTTGGCTCGATGATTAATGAGCCCTTAATGGGACAGTTTTAGAGCCTCTGGCTCAACGATTAACGAGCCCTTAATGGAACAGTTTCAGAGCCTCTGGCTTAACGATTAACGAGCCCTTAATGGGACAGTTTCAGAGCTACAAGCTCAACGATAAATGAGCCATAAAGAGGACAGTTTCAGAGCTACAAGCTCAACAATTAATGAGCCCTAAAGGGGACAGTTTCAGAGCTACAAACTCAATGATTAATAAGCCTTAAAGGGGATAGTTTCAGAACTACAAGCTCAACGATTAATGAGCCCTAAAGGGGACAGTTTCAGAGCTACATGCTCAACAATTAATGAGTCCTTAATGAGACAGTTCAGGCGCTTGGTCACAACACTGAAATAAATGGAAAAGAGATACATACTGCATTGGATGTGATATGTTTGATTGAATGACAGGAAAAATGCCATATTCTGGTGTGATAACAGTCATGGGGTACATTTAACTATAGAATGTATGACAAATTGTGATGTGATTAGCGTTGTATGAAATATTAGAGCTGTTGACCCGAGTTGCCACCGATCAGAGCTTTTAGCTCAACGTGCAAAAATGAGCTTCTAGCTCATGAATGATTCAGAGCCTTAGGCTCAACGTATAGTGAGCCCTATATCCAACATTAGATAAGGAACATATATTATTGAACCCTTCGATGGGACAATTTTAGGCACTCGGTCACAGCCAAATGATAATAAATGATAAGCGAGTGATATCAGTAATGTATCAAAATGGGATGTATGATTGTGGACTTCTGTAAATGTGTAAATGGGCAAATTTTGAGAAAGTGTATTATGAGATAAAGTTAGATCTATGTGATTTGTAAAATGAGGTCAAATAGACAGAAATATGAATATATGTTACAAAATGATTTTATACATGAGTGAGCGGACCATCAATGATGATCACTCATTGAGTTTGCAAAAACTCATCCAAAATTTGCCATTATTTTTTAGGACTCAGAAGAATACCCCGTTAGACAACGGGTGTATAGTGATTGCAGAGCGACATAAGATGACGGGATCAGTTGCATCTGCATTAGTGTCTGAAAAGTTTTGTAAAAAGTTATGTATTGCTAAATTTCTGTAAAAGCGTTTCGTTCTTATCTTGAAAAATTATTTCCGCATAATATTTATAATGTACGTGTATGATTCAAAGAAACGAATTTTTAATGTGATTTGACTGAGTGATGTATCACGCCACCTTCGCAGGGCACAGACTTGGTTATCACCATCGATGTCGGGTTCGAGTCTTATAGGAGTGGGGTGTTACAGTATTCCTATCGCATAGGATGCCTCACCCATATCTTTCATTTCGAAATTATTAGAAAGAAAATTCTTTATATCATATAACAAAACAACATTATTCGCAGCAAGAAGAATATCATCAACATATAAGACTAATATAATAAACTTGCTCCCACTAACCTTCGTATAGATACACCGATCAACGATGTTTTCTATAAAACCATAAGACGTAATGATATCATTAAACTTAAGATACCATTGTCGGGAAGCTTGCTTCAGTCCATATATCGACTTCTTTAATTTACACACTAATTGTTCCTTTCTTGTGGTCACGAAACCTTCCGGTTGATCCATATATACTTCTTCTTCCAAGTCACCATTCAGAAATGCGATCTTTACGTCCATTTGGTGAAGCTCTAAATCATAATGAGCTACCAGTGCCATAACAATTCTTAAAGAGTCCTTTTTTGAAACTGGAGAGAAGGTCTCTTTATAGTCAATACTATCCTTTTGAGTGTAACCTTTGGCAACAAGTCTGACTTTATGCCTTTCAATGTTGCCTTGTGAGTCACGTTTAGTCTTAAAGGCCCATTTACAACCCACTTGTTTTGCACCTTCCGGCAACTTAACTAATTCCCAGACATTGTTGTCATCCATTGATTTCATCTCTTCTTTCATAGCATTGAACCATCTTTCAGAATTGTTACATTCCATAGCTTGTTTGAACGAGTTTAGATCTTTATCAATGCTCAAGTCACATTCATGTTCAAGTGAGTAAACTTCATAATTACTTGAGATAGCTGGTCTTCTTTGCCTTACGAACCTTCGTAATGCTACATCTTGTGACATTACTTGATCTTTTGTAACTTGATCATTATTAGCCGATTCGACATTAATATGTTCAATTTATGGAATTGGAACATTAATTTGTTGTTCCGGTATGTTGCGTATCCATGATGCAACTAGAGGAAAAACAACTGGTGGAATCACGTCTGATGTAGTAGTTTCTACTTGACTTGAAGTAGTTTCTACTCGATTCTCGTGAATATCCACTTTTCGTGATTCTCCACTCCTACTGATTTGACCATTCTCAATGAACCTAGCATTTCCAGACTCAACTATTCTCGTACTATAGTTAGGACAATAAAATATATACCCCTTTAACTTTTCGGGATAGCCGATGAAATAACCACTAACGATTCTCGCATCAAGCTTCTTTTCATGTGGATTATACAACCTTACTTCTGCTGGACAATCCCAAATATGGAGGTGTCGTAAACTAGGTTTCCTTCATATCCACAATTCATAAGGTGTCTTAGGAACTGCCTTATTAGGAATCCTATTTAACATATATGCAGTGATCTTTAATGCATGCATCCACAATGATAAAGGTATAGTACTATTACTTAACATACTCCTAACCATTTCCATAAAAGTATGATTCCGCCTTTCAGCTACACCATTTTGTTGTGGTGTACCAAGCTTTGTGTATTGTGCACATATGCCTCGACTTGTAAGAAACTTTGAAAATGGACCTGGACATTGTCCACTTTCATCGAATTTTTCATAATATTCACCACCTCTATCAGACCTAACTATTTTTACTTTTCTATCTAACTGCCTTTCTATCTCATTAATGAAAACCTCTAGGATGTCCACAGACTGAGACTTCTCATGTAGCAGACAAAGATATCCATATCGTGAGAAGTCATCAATAAAGGTAATGAAATATTTTTTGCCACCCCAAGAAGGAACGTCGAACGGACCACAGATGTCAGTGTGTATTAATTCTAGTAATGTGCTACTTCTTATGGCTGGATACTTTGATATATGTTTGGTTTGCTTACCTTTAATGCAATCCACACATATATCCTAGTCAACAAAATCCAATGGAGGTAAGATTTCATTTTTCACTAACCTCTGTACCCTTTCTTTCGATATATGACCTAATCGTTTATGCCACAAAAAAGTAAAACATTCATTATGTGCACGACGTTTATTTCCTATAATACGGTCAACATGAAACATAGATTCAGCAAAATTAACATCAAAATTGAAACGATATAAACAATCAATTAAGTACCAAAACCATAATAGTACTTATTTTTATACAATGAAAAAACATTGTTTCCAATCTTAAATTGAAATCCTACATCATCCAATTTTGTAACAGAAACTAAATTTCTAGCACATTCAGGGACATAAAGATACTTTTCTAGATCTAGGTAATACCCAGTGTCCAAGATCAATATGTACGTTCCAATGCGCTCTATCCATGCCTTCATTTTGTTCCCCATATACAAAAAATTTTCAGTTCCGTTTATTGTCTGGATTGAAAGGAATCCCTGTTTAACATGTGACACATGAATAGTTGCACCAGAATCTAACCACCAGGTATTTTTAGGCACATCAATAAGATTTTATTCAAAACATACTGAGACATAGTATGTACCTTTCTTTTCGAACTAAGCCTTTCTTTTTGAACAATCTTTCTGAAAGTGACCAGGCTTCTTACAGAAATGGCATCGCTTATCTTTTTTGATTCGACCCTCATTAACTTTGTTGAGAGCTTTGTCCTTATTTTTGCCTTTCTGTCGTGGTTTATTCTTACTGCTACTAACACCTTGATGAAACATGAGATGAACGGAGTGGTCCTTTATTTTCTTCAATCTCCCTTCCTCCTGAACTAACATGGCCTTAATTTCTTAAAGGTTCCATTTTTTAATAGTGTTATAATTCACTTGAAACTAACCAAACTCTAGAGGAAGTGAGTTGATTATAAACTATACTAGAAAGGACTCACTTACAACCATACCCATAAATTTCAACTTTGTAGCTAGGTTTGACGTGTAAGTTATATGATCGTGAATGGGCTGTGACCATTCAAACTTCTTGGTCGTTAGCTCACTCATTAAAGTCCCTACTATGGACTTGTCAGCTAT
>JANITW010000235.1:28836510-28850757 GCA_027564335.1 Erythroxylum williamsii | reverse complement strand
TTCTTCTCTCTTATTAAAATGTAAGATCATAATTTCTTCTTCCAATTCTACCCTTAATGAGTGTGAAATGCCCAATTTGCCCTTCTTTCTATGCTTTATATCTTTTATACTTAAGTGTCTTGCCAAAAATACCCATGAATATTCTTATAACATTAACACTTTAATTCCATTAACCCATGCAATAAATCGTACTAACTTTGACATAATTAAATAATTCCAAAATGATTAATCTATCAAAACCTCAAAATTTATTTAAATCATGCTTATTCATCAAAAAAAAATTCGGGGTCAACATTTGAACTGTGAAGTATTACATGATCCTAAAGCAATATAGTACAATTTATTGGTAAGCTATATCTAAGTATCAAAATAAGATTTGACAATATTATCTCTATGGAGTTACCTCTAAAGTATATATTGATTATAAGAGGTTTTTAAGATATTCTATTATAAGTAGTTGACTAATTATCCAAATCAATATCGATGTGCAGTAAAGAAAACATAATGCATTACAACTTTATTTTAAGAATATCATAACCCTATGCAGAAAATACTAACAGCTTAAATAAGGTATATTACCACTTTTAGAAAAGTTCCAATACTACAACAAAGTTAACATCATTTATATTTTAAAAAATGCCACCACCATATGAAAAAAATTCTACCACATTGTATACAAAAATATCATTACTTAATTTTGTAAATACCATACGCTTATATTGAAAATACCATTTATTTAAAAATACTAATATTCTTAACAAAATATACTATTACTCCTTACAAAATATAAGATTAGTTTTCACAAAGAAAAATTTTAGTTAGACTTGAAATAAATTTAGTATATTGCTTAAGAAGATATATTGATTTTAAAATAGTTGCTAATTGGATTATGTTTTATACAATCATATAAGAAAAATATTGGTAAGTACTAAATCATGTTTGTAGATCATTTTCTTAATGAATTTGGTTTAGCGCATGCCTGTGTACCAAACTATGTTCATGAAATATTTTCTTAAGGAACATGGATGGATAACACCCATTTGTTAAACTATGTTCATGAATGACTTTCTTAAGGACACAATTTAGTACATGTTGTGTTTCAAAATTGTGTTAAAGGACTTTCCTAAAGAAGTTGAATTGGTACATGATCATATGCCTAACCATATTGATGAACGAATTTCTTAAGGAACATTGTTTAGTACACATCTACATGGTCAATCGTGTCAATAATAACTCAAAATAAGAAATTAAAAAATAATATGTGACTTGTCTATGTTGTTAAAATATACTAATTTGTCAACAATCCCTTGCATGTTCTGAGTCTAAATCAATTTCTACCAAAATTAAAGCACTAATTGAGGACATACTCATCCCATTTAAACAAATTTCTTAAAGTAAAAGTGAATTAATGAAAATAAGGAGGGAAATGTACAAGGTGAAGTTCAAGGAACCAACTATGAGACAAGCAACAAGCTTAATAATGCTACACATAACATCAGTATTACAACCATTCATTCCTAATTAATTAGGTGCAAAAACTAACTGCTAACAAATGCATCAACAACTTAAGCTTTGAATCACAAGAATAAATGATTTAATAAAATTATATCAATTTCATTCAGCATCTAGCATCCAAGATAGTTTTAGGATTCATCTTTTATTCTCTAAGAATTAGCAATTTTGAGATGACAGCTACTTGCATCATATCTAAGAAACAATTTCTCTCTATTCTATTGTATACATTCCTCTAAGATCTACTACTTGTGTTTCTTCACTCCCCTAAAGCATATACGACTCATCTCCTTCCATATCTTATAGATGCATAAATTGAAACTAATAACATAAATAATCAAGTTACCTTAAACTACAGTGGTCAACTTATAACTTATTTATGAAACCTACATAATTCTGACAAATCTTTTCCAAAGGAATAAATCTTGGATAGTGTTCCAAATTTTTTTGTGAAGTTACAATCAAAGAAAAGATGGATTAAACTAGTACCTCAACCTAAAAGAACACAAAAACTTATGATTACCCATATAATCAAACCAGAAACAAAAACCCATACAATCAAAGCAGTACATAAAATGTCGTAAAAAAACAAAACCCAACAACATCGTAAAAAACAATCAAAGAAGGACCACTTTCCTTAACTGATGATTAAATGAAGATGATGACGATGGCACATGATGGAAGAAGATAGATGCAGGGAAGAATAAATAGTGAGGAAACTGAAACACGCACGATAGAAGATAGAGAACCATGGACGACGACAATGACGACAACAGGGAATCAACAAAGGCGACAGAGGAGAAAACAAAAAAAAGAGAGAGAGGAGAAAACAAGGATGGACAAGGGGTAGGGTTCGTGGGTAGGGTTTTCGTTTTATTAAAAACATTGAAGATGGAACTAATGACGACGTTTAGGATTTAATTTTATCGACAACATCGTTATTCTGTTAGTAAATCACCGGTGGAAGCCAATCCCATCGGTACACCCCGACACTTATTTATGCCACTAAGCATTCTGACTAATTTATCGACGAATATCGCTATTCTGTTGCTATGTTCTATTGGAAAAATTATTGGGATAATTTCTCTTTACCTTTACAGACTAATATTTTGTCTGTTGTAAAATGAAAATTTTTCTGATAATATTACCGATAGAAATTGATTTTTCGTCATTAATTAGTTACGGTGTTTTTACCATCAATAATTTTCCATCGGTAGTTTATAATTTTCTTATAATGATCTCATTAATTCCTCTTTAAGACCTCCAAACCTTCGAGCAGGACCAACTTTAACACTTTTAAATATTTACTATGGCCTTCTTAAAGACAAAATCCTTGGATTTAACAACATATTTAAGGAACCTGAGTCAAGAATCTTGCCTTGTCCTTAGCTATTGCACATTTGGAAGTAGTTAGCTTAGAAGTATACATAAGCATATGAGCTTTCTTAGTCATTTCATAATCCACATCAATTTGGTACTTAATAATCCATAGGTTCTTTAGGACCTCTTATTGCCCTTTCCTCTTCCTTTTTTCATCCTCCTTGTTGGGAGTAGGATATATAAGTTTATATCTATTACCTTTTAGTTGGTTATAGCCTTTTGCAGCTACTCTTGCCTTAAACTATTTAACTAACCTATCAGCCTTCAACTTAGTTTTAAATACCCATTTTAAACCAATAACATTTATCTATGGGTCTTTAGGAATTTTTTAACAATAAAAATCAACCAAGTTAATTATATATTATTTTAAAATATGAATTATAAATAAAAAGGTAGACTTTTGTATCAGTTTCTTTTTTGGGATATTGTATTGAGACTGTAGGGGACTGATAGACTTGTCTATATTTCCGTTAGTAATGTGAAATAAAAGATTATTGTGGTTTTAAAATTTAGTGATTTGCATAATTCGGTTCAATTGTATTGATGCCACGTGAGTATTTAGTGATTGTTTTCGATAGTAGCACTTCCTTGCTGTGGGATATGCGTCGGAATGACCCACGGGCGTCCCGGTGCGTACCCTACGGTAAGGGGGCGCTACATGCAAAATAATTGTGATATGCTGGAATGACTGTGATTTGTTTAAATACAATTATGTGATACTTTTGAATGCGCAACTGTAAAATGAATGTGATTTGTGGCTGGAGTACAACTATGTGGTATTTATGACTGTTCCTTGTGAAAATAGTTGTGCACTAATGGTTATGTGATTAATGTGTTACATGAATTGGGTGAACCATCGATGATGGTTCCTCACTGAGTTCGCAAAACTCACCCAAAATTTGCAAATATTTTTCAGGACTCAGAAAAATACCCCGTTAGGTTCACGGGAGAATGTCTACAGCATTTAAATAAAAAATAGAGGTTGGGATCAGTCCACGTCTGCATTAGTGTCATCCTTCTGTTATTCATAAAATTGCATACCGCAAGCTCTGTAAATTAATGCTCTGTATTTATAGTGAGCCCAATTTGGCTATGGCTTTTTGTTCATTAAATGGCTTTTGGAAATTATTGTTGAATGTTTGTAATGATTGGAATTGACTGGAATGGTATACAAATTAATGCGGGCTCGATTGTCTACTGTTTTTGCGTGTATGAATGTTTACAAAAAAAAAATTCATACTGAGTTTCGACTGACTGATGTAGCACGCTACCCTCGCGGGGCACGGACTCGAATATCACCAACAATGTAGGGTTCGGGTCACGTGAGAGTGGGGTGTTACATTATACCTCCACAAAAAAGTGATCAGAATATAAATCATCAACTCTCATGACACTACCACCTATGGGCGAATAGATCATTCAAATAATGACTTTCCTCTATCTAATACCCTTATGCACATCTCAAAATCTTATGTAAAGCCAACACTTGTGGGTAGAATAACCAAACATGAGACCAGAGATATCCCCTAACATGTCAGTAAAACAATTCAAAATACTGACTCGAAAGGCTACTATAGTGACTACATCCTCATTAACACTAAAAAAGTCTACAAACATAAGGGATACATCTTTATGTTATCTTCACATTCTTTGTGGGCATATGGTATGTGACAATATAACATCAGTAATTGCAAAAAACCAGTCGCACAGTTTCATTGTCACACACTCGTGTTAAAGGCATTATCTGAAAACTTTATTTGAGACTTTCGCAAAGGAAAAATCTTAGTAGAGCAACTATCGTGGATCATCGAACACTGAATCGACCATTCGAGACATGATAATCTTATGTATCTCCTGTATGGCAAGTTTATTGCACGAAAATTCACTAAAAAATGGCTTTAGAATATCTTAAAACCTTTTCCAAGTAACTATCATGTAATCCCGAACACTGAACATGAGACCCGATATACGAAAACATGAAGTATCTCCCTCATATGATATTCGAAGCATGAAAATTTACTCAAAATCGGATTCAAAACGCCTTAATTCATTTTCCCAGGCTTAAACTTTAATTTTACTAATGTAATAAATCCAGAAAAATAGAAAATTTTATTTTTTGAATTTTTAGGAACCAGAAACTGACCCAAAACACTCCAGGGTACCCTTACAGAAAATCTAAAAAATTTGTCCTTTTTTAAAAAATTGCTATAGCAATTTCGTATGGCTGACGTAAGTCGAACGTTTTAAGAAGGGCACGTGTCCCGTGAGATGCGCCCACCGATGCTGGTGCGTGTTAGAATCGTGCGACATGTCTGGCGCGTGTAACAAACGCGCTTGACTCGTAGTGCGACCCGCAACACTATTAACCCATTGTGCCTATTGGTGATCGCTCCGTCGCCAAAAAAAGGCGATTTTCGATGTATTTCGGGTCGATATTTCGTGCTCCGGGGCTCGTTTCATCTCGCTTCTCAAGATTAAGCACATGTATACTACTTTCATGCAATAAAAAGCAAGAAAAAATCGATAAATAGAGGTTAAATCTTTGAAAGCCTTATGGATAGAAAATCGAAAAATCTTTATTTTTAACCACTCGATCACATCACAGCTCTGATATTATGTGTAATACGTAAAGGTAACTTAGTTACGTATCCCGCATCGAACATGAAGGGGGAAAAAACAAAGAAATGCAAAAAATACTTTATTTTGGTCTCCATAACTTCAAACAAGCTTTCTGAGGCTGAAATGAGTGTGAATCCACCGCTGCCTTCACAAGTATTACTATCCGGGACGTGAGTAAGGCCTTTTTATAATTTTCTCAAAATATAAACTCTCTTAATGAATCATAAAATCCTTATACTTATGATTGATATGAGCAACTGCAGGAGAGTTTAACCTTTACATATAGCTTTTATATCGAACTTTCCTATTATAAGCCCGATATGGGTTTGGTTCATACTGATTAAGATCTGTTTTTTCCATGAACTTTGACTCATTGATTTAGATCATTTATTGAGCCACTTTATTATTTTTATCTAGATTAAATTATATAATTTAACCTATAAATTATTGCTAAATTGAAAAATATAATTAATAGTTGTCCAAAAATTTTGTTAGATAGGTCATAATTTAATTAATAAATTATTAAAAAACTGAAAAATCAAAAACTTTATTAGATTGGTCAAAATTGTCGACCAGACAGCCATAGTAGACCCGCTCGAAAGGCAAAAAGGTTTGATAATAAAAATCCGACAGTTTTTACGACTTTCTCACTGTTTCTCTGTATTTTCTTTCTCACCAAGCACACTCTCATTCTTCATATGAAGCCCTTCTTTCATTTCTGACTCAGATTTTAATTTATTCTTTTTTTTTACTTAATCCCACTTTTTCTCCACCTCAATTTGTTCGGTTGATCAAGATTATTCACTTTGTTGAGAAAGGCGAAGTTTTGATAGTTGGAGTTTATGTTGCAGATCTGAAAATTTAGGGTTTCTTAAATTAGGTGAAAGATGCAGACAAGGTATATGACGAGGACTAATAGTACGGCTAGAGGGAAGCGGACCTTAGAAGAATCGGACGAGGAACAGCAACCCGTGCGTAAGCGTCCTGCTTTAGCCAGGTGTGTTTTTCGTTGACTTTGACTTCGCCGCTCTGTATATTTTTATTTTAATTAGTTTTTTTTTTTGGTCACAGTAATGTATTGCTACGTGAGTTATATTTGGTTGATTTTTGTTTGGATGTTAAGTACAAGTGGTAGGAACTGATTGACTGATAAAGAAAAAAAGGAAATAGCGGGAAAGGTTAAAAACTATGAGTGTTGTGCATTGGTCTGGCTGCAAGCAACAGATTGATGCGTTATGCTTTGGTCAGACTTTTAATTTAAAGGGCAATGTAGCGCTTATGCGTGGTGGTGTTGTTGTTTCCTGTGCACTAAATACCGATGATTTACTGTAATTGTTATGTTTATCGATTGGATAGTGTTTGCAAAAATCACATTTTGATGTATATTCATTGCTTTGTGCAGTGTTATAGTTGAAGCCCTCAAGGTTGACAGTTTGCAGAAGCTCTTTTCATCTATGGAACCTATCCTCCGCAGAGTTGTAAGATTTGTTTGCCTATTTGTTTCTCAACATTCCCAATTCAGAGTCATTTGTTTTTTGGTTAATAGAAGAGTTCACATGGAGCATAGATCTAGCAATGAAGATTTTACAGAGAAGTTGAGACAAAAGTATGAAATCTTAAGTCATATAAGAATGGAAGTGAACAAGAGAACCATACGAATGTGAAAGTTGAGATAAAAAGGAATAAGCATCTGGTATGATTAGTGTCTGATCGAATTTCTGAGAAACTAGATAAACTTGAAAAAAAATTGATGCCATGGCTAGAAGGTGATTCTGGATTTCTTTAAAGTGAAATAGTTTCTGGCATCACGCTGGAGTTCGTAGGAGGTGAAACTAATGATTACTTGATGAAAAAGAAAGAAATAAGGGCCACATAACTTCACTAAATGATCCAGGAAAAAAGAAAGAAATAAGGCCTTGTAACCTCACCAAATAATCCAGAAAATGTTTACTGAAACTTAATCACTGTTTTGAATCTTAGTTGTTTAGTAGAAAAGCATTTATATCTCATTTAAATGTTACTGATTCAGTAGCTAATTGTGACAGGTAAGTGAGGAAGTGGAACGTGCCCTAGCAAAACAAGGTCCCGCTAGACTCAATGCGAGGTATGTTATATTCCTTATTAGTGTATGATTACAGTTTGCTTTGTTCTATTTTCTTTAGTCGGTTCTAAATGAAAGGAACAGGAATTTGATGGTTATTTTGTTCTTCATCCATGTGCGTTGTAACATTCGACTGAAGAGACATCCAAAACTACCCTCAATTAGACATACTAATGAAACTAATCTGAAAATTTGCTTTTTTTAATAAAGTAGGTGCATTATGTCACAGAGGTTTTCATGTAAAATTTTTGACTGTTAAACAATTTTTTCATGCCTTAGTTCGTCTCCAAAACGTATAGAAGGCCCAGATGGAAGAAACTTACAGCTGCAATTTAGATCAAGGTTGTCTCTTCCTATTTTCACAGGAGGAAAAGTGGAGGGGGAACAGGGTGCTGCTGTCCATATTGTTCTTTTTGATGCTAACAGTGGCCATGTTGTTACCTCTGGACCTGAGTCCTCTGTGAAACTAGATGTTGTAGTGCTTGAAGGTGATTTCAACAATGAAGATGATGAAGGCTGGGCACAAGAAGAATTTGAAAGCCACATAGTGAAGGAGCGTGAAGGAAAGCCACCTTTGTTGACTGGTGACCTGCAAGTGACCCTCAAGGAAGGTGTTGGGACATTGGGGGAGCTCACCTTTACTGATAACTCAAGTTGGATAAGGAGTAGAAAGTTCAGGCTTGGCTTGAAGGTTGCCTCTGGATATTGCAATGGCATACGCATTCATGAGGCAAAAACAGAGGCATTTACTGTTAAAGATCATAGAGGGGAATGTGAGTTCATATTCTTTAATGTATTTGTTTGTCCTATAATTCTTTTTTCTTTCAAGAATCATCAACAGTTCACCACCTTCTTTGACAGTGTACAAGAAACACTATCCACCTGCATTACATGATGAGGTTTGGAGATTGGAGAAAATTGGCAAGGATGGTTCGTTTCACAAGAGGCTAAATATTCATGGAATATTTACAGTTGAAGATTTTCTGCGACTTGTTGTCAGAGATCTGAAGAAGTTACGGAATGTAGGTGTTATGTTTGGTTCCCTAGTTAGCAGGCTTATGCTTTGTACTTATCTTCTGATGTGGCACGCTGGTGGTTTTAGATTCTGGGAAGCGGCATGTCAAATAAGATGTGGGATGCTCTTCTAGAACATGCTAAGACTTGTGGGCTTGGTGGAAAGCTTTATGTGTACTATCCTGAAGATTCAAAAAATGTTGGTGTTATATTCAACAATATATATGAGCTGACTGGCCTTATTTCAGGGGAACAATATTACTCAGTTGATTTCCTTTCTGACGAGCAGAAGGTTGGTACATGTCTAGTTTTTCCAAATTATTACTCAAAGCTAAAACAGAATTTCTAAGATGATGTTTAGGTTTAAATGAGGAGTCATTTAAAATTGATATATGGAATATAAAATCTTGTATGTAATTAGATTTTAACTATGCAGATCATTTTTCAGTTTCATTCGGCAGTTTGATTTGGACCATGATAGTCTTTTAATGTAAATTTAATTTAATATTATATGATATTTATGAAATTAGTGAACAAATGAACTCGGTTCTCCGCAAGGAAGTGACTACAATATTCATGATTTAGACCATGATGTTTTCTGCTTTCACTTTTTAATATTGTTTGAATAGCGTGGCCTGGAGCTGTTTTCTGACTGTCGACTGTCTATTCAGGTCTTTGTAGATACATTAGTTGAAAAGGCATATGACAACTGGAATCAAGTCACAGAATATGATGGGAAGTCATTGTTGAGCTTCAAACAAAATAAGAAGTCAAGAACTTCTAGAAATGAACTTAGCATAGGCCATATAGGATATTCTAATGCTTTGGGCAATCAAACCCAACTTCCTACTCTGCCAGCTTCAGTACCTACTGAGCAGTCTTCCGGGCTTTCAGGTTTGCAAGTTGCAGGTAGGTATTATTGACAAATATCATGTAAGAAAAGTTTTTAAAGAAGGCATGACATTACTTACCATCTTATTCTTCTTGGGTTTACTTTTCTGATGTTAGGGTATTACAATGATATGGGGAGTAAGTTCTCTTCTCATTCCCAGATTGGAAATCCAAATTCAAGAACTCAGTTTGACAGTACCTCATTTACATATCAGGGACACATGTTTGGTAATCCTCATGACTTACAAGCCATAAGAAGTGATGGCAGTGCTGTGGGCCTAGCCCTTGGTTTACCTCAGTCATCTGCTTCAGTCTTCGAGTCCCTAGGGTCTTCCATTCAGCCATCTAATGTTAATCCGTTTGATGACTGGAGCAACACTAGGGACAAAGGAGTTGATCAGTTTTTGTCAGAGGATGAGATTCGTCTTCGAAGTCATGAGATGCTTGAGAATGAGGTGGATATGCAACATTTGCTCCGGCTTTACAGCATGGGAGGGCATACCTCTTTTAATGTTCCTGAAGATGGGTATGGTTTCCCACCTTACATGGCATCACCAATGCCAAGCTATGATGAGGATCGCGGGCGTCCTGGTAAAGCTGTTGTTGGCTGGCTGAAGATCAAAGCAGCAATGAGGTGGGGGTTCTTTATCAGAAAGAAAGCAGCTGAGAGACGGGCTCAACTTGTTGAGTTGGAAGATGAATAGTTTTTCATAACATATGGTTGATGGTATGGATGTTATGGAAGAACTTAAAACTCTCTGCCAATCCGGCCGAAATCGTGAGATTTTAAGACAGCATCACGTGGTTTATTCAAGGAGCCTTAGAGGGCTTCTGGCATTCAGCTTGCCCTTCTCTTGTACAGTTACCTGTACAGTTGTCTTTCTGCTGCACCTACCATTCTAGCAAGATAAGTCTCTAATCTTCCGTAGCATTGGTAGGTTGTTTTGGTGTCGCCTCTCCACTCTAGCAAGATAAGCCTCTAATCTTCCGTAGCATTGGTAAGTTGTTTTGCTGTTGCGTCTACCACTCTAGCAAGATAAGCCTCTAATCGTTTGTAGCATTGGCTTGTGTAGGATATATACTTTTGGATTCCTGCGGAGAAAATGTGTTCCAATTCGGTCTATTTATCTTGTTAGGATGTTTACCATTCAGTTACTTGTACAAGGATGACGTTATTTGCTTTCTTCCCGCTTCTGTTGACTTCTGGTAGGCTTTATCTACTTCGAAAACAAAATAAAATCCTAAAACATGAGCGCAAGATTTACTGATCACTTGATCAAGAAGCAAGTCGACATTTTTTTACACTTGTTTTATGGTTATACTGAACTTGTCTAAAGTGAGAAAACTCCTGTGGGCAAAGAAACGAAACGAAAAGGAAAAGATGTAGTATGAATGAATGTAGTCTCCAAGTGTTGCATTTCACATCATTCCATTCTGGAGCTTTTAGTATCTTTGCTATGAAGCTCCAAGAAATGAGGAAAGGCCCATTAAGGCTAAGGTTAATGCCATCTCATAAGCCTACAGATGCAGTCATCGTCTCGGTTTCTTTTTTGGGTCCCTATTAGGGCAAGGCTCTCCACCGCTAACGTGGACCTGTTGACTATAAGGCTTGGCCGGTGATCCTACGGGAACCAACAACTTGGAGATATTTCAAGAGACAGAAATTCATATTTCTTCAATATAATCTTTAAATTATCGATCCTCATTGTTGGAGCTGTGATCTCAATATTTCGCATAAGCATTATCGATCCTTCCGTTTTCTTTTGGTTATATTGTAACTTTAACCAAACTGGAGTTGAGCTGGTACAAGATCAATAAACAAGTTTCCAGTAATTGTCCTTCAGGTGAGATCGTTGGTTCAAGTTAATGATCCCACTCAAAGCTTTTATCAACTAATTCGCTGTGTCTACTGTCCCATCATTCTTCGGAGAAAAAAAAGAAACATCAAAAACTTTAATCCAACATAACTATTCCGTGCTTTGCCATTATTATCGTCAATAAGGAGATGACAAAGGAATAGAAACTCCAACTAGACAGTACAACACACAATTTAAAAGAGCAAAAACCAAGAAAGGAAATATCAGAAATCCAAAAAACAAGGTGACAGATATGGAAAGAGACGAAGGAACAGGCAGACAAAAGCTTTAACTTTCAATGCATCAACCGCTTTCACCGTGTCTTCAGATCATTGGGTCACGTCAGAGAAGATACAAGCTTTCTTTCAGGAAGACTACAGAAACATTTATACCTCCGGAAGAATGACAAATGTTTTTGGACATCTAAAGAGAGCTCCTTAGAGGGCTCGTTTTGGGTTACGAAACCATTTCTGAAACGGAAATGGACGTTTGCCTCAAAACACACTCTCTACTCTCTGCTTCTTCTCGCATATATATCTACATGTACATATGCTGCAACGGCCCCCGAGCTCGTGTCCCTGAAAGCCACTTACTTTTGTTAGATGTGAACTGTGATAGAGAATCTCTTTCTTCATACTTCTTGTTTTTTGGTTTTAACTTGGCCAGTGAATAGTGGTCGACGTACAAAATGATAAAATCATGCGACTTACGAACTAAAAACCAGAAAACTTGGTTATGCTCTTTTGTACGCATATCAACTCAAGTACACACTGACAGTCGTGTCACGTGTGGCGTAGAATACAGATTACATAAGTTGACTTAAAATGGCTTAATCATCAACTTTCACTGAGTGGAAAACATGAAAACCAACCTTAAATGTTTCCCCTTTACAACATTCACTTGTACAGCAAATCTGTAACATAATAACTTTATTTTCATGGATTTTATCGTTTATTTTGGATTATTATTTTTTAAATTATTTATTTGAATTAAAAAAATTTATCCAATATATGTAAAGGAAAATAATTAAGAATTTTATTATTAGAAAAGTAAAATAAAGTAATCTTATTTTATAAGAATTGCTAATGTAAAATATACGTACGCTAGCTTAACAAGTATTATGGAGTGAACATAGGACTTACTTCAGCTCAGAAACTATTTGGATCTACTAGAGGTAGTATGCCCTACTAATAGATCCATGGTTAAGTGTCCGAAGTTGGAGCTTCTAATGAGTGCAGTGTTTCTTCATCAAGGAATTTGTCTTTCTAGGTGGTAATGGCAATTGAAAATGACAATAATGTAAACCATCTTTAGTTATTAATTTTGCCGTTTCATTCACAAGTCTATTCCGAAACATATATAGACGAACAAATTTTCCCATTTGCCAGCTTTTTCTATTTGTTTGGTAATGAACAACAAATCCTAAGCCAAATTTGCAATTCTCGAGTTCAAATGCCAGAAATGCTTTAAAAAGAAATATTAATTGTCTTAGCATTACCGAAGTGAAGACAGAACTAATTAAATCACATAAAATTGGTCCGAATACAACCTTATAATTAAATAAACATAATACCCTGTACAAGAGCAACGTTATACGCTCTTCTGTGTTCGTTTTTTGGCCTTTTTAACGAAAGCTAACGCATGATCTGTTTAGTTGTTAAATAGTAGTTAAGTTTGTTTGCTTGCTTTTTGTCTAAAGAGGAAGAAGGTATCTTTGTTTCTTGTTTCCATGTGCAGTGTTATCGCATGACGAGATGGCATGCGGATTAGGTTGCGAGAAACAACGGCAGTTTGGATATGGCAAGAAAGCTGTCAGGAATGTGTAAAGTTTACACCTTTCAAACAATAGTTTTTCTTTACATTGTTGGATATACTTCCATCCAGTTAATAATAATAATATTACATAATTATGCCTTTCAAATAATAATTTATCATTACATTGTTGGATATACTTCCGTCAAGTTAATAATAATAATATTACCCTTCTATGTGATGGTTTCAGCTTAATTAGATTAAAAGTTGAAACCACCTTTTTAGAAAGACAATATCAACAATTATAAAATTTAACCAGTTCAATCAATTCAATTATAAAAGTTTTGAATCGTCTTAGTTTGATTTTAAGTTTTTGGTTTTTTTAATAACTCTTAATGTCAAAAACTGAATAGTTTAGTAATTAATCAGTTAATTCTCGTAAATTAACTTCTTATAAATTAAAATAAATAAATTAATTTTATTTAATAATCTATTTTTCTATTAAAATTTAAATTCTTTGATAAGTAAAAACAATAATATTTACCTTTCGGTCCAGTTTAAAAATACTAGATAATATTGTTAGATTGTCTAAACACTTATCTGAAATGTAGAGTTGAGTGTCTTGTGAGAATTGAGCCTCTTTTGGGAGTGTATTTTGAAGTAATCTGACTATTTGATTAAGAGGCTCATTACTGGGCATGACTTTAAAGAAGAAAAATGGACATTTATTTGTCTTTGTCAGATTTATATATATTATTTAAATTTTTATTTAGATTGAGTTAGATATAGGTAGATATATAAAAAAAATTGACTTATAGAATCTAATACTATTCTAAATTCTAATACTATAATACTATATATAAACTACTATAATAGATAACGAAGGAGGCCCTAAAAATTATTTGTTTGGTATAGAAAGTTTATCTTAAATAATCCAAGAGGCAGAAGAGCTTATGGTGTTGGGACCCGATTCGGAGACCGGCACCCCAACCCGAAAACGGAAGACGGAACGAATCACAAAGGGGAGGAACGAATAAAACGATTTATCATAAAGCGAAACAAATCATTAACGAATCGAAAGCGAGCTTGGAAGCAAAGCATACAACCAAAGTCAAATCGAAT
>JANITW010000235.1:28677483-28689682 GCA_027564335.1 Erythroxylum williamsii | reverse complement strand
AATAATTTTTTATTATCAATTAAGATAATTTTTACTTTATATCATCAATCAACTTTCTGTTTTAACAAATTAAATGTTCAAACAAATCAAAATATTATCAACAGATAACTCATAACTACTTAACTTATTCATCAACCGTAACATCATCAAATAAAATTTAATGTAAGGAAATTTTATTTAAAAAATTAGTAAATTTACCGACGAAAAAATAAAGTTTATCGGTAAAATCTATTTGATTTATCGACGAATAATTAATAACCGTCGGTAATGACAACATTAACTTACCGACGAAATAATCAATTATGATCGTAAGTTTCCTGGCGGACATGTCTTATCCATCGGTAACTTTTCCGACCGAATACAGCACAGAATAACCGTCGGTATATTCACCGACGGTTACATAAAATTTTTGTCAGTAAATTTGCAACAGACATTTTGTGATTCGTCACAAATTATTACATATGGCTATTTCTCTGATGCCTTAGTTTATCGGTAAATTTCATCACTAACTTAGTTTTCAGACAGAATGTGTAAATGTTCTGTCAGTAATTTTCGTCACTAAGCTTCATTTTTCTTGTAGTGTAAGTAATAATAATAAAAATTGAAACATGCATAATAGAAATTGCATAGTTTAACAATAATTGAAGTTGCATTATGTAATAGAAATTCAATAATAAAAATTGAAATTGCACTGTGTATCAAAATTGATTTTGATATGTAAACTATTATAATAGTAACTAAAATTGGCTTTTATGTCATTGAATTTGGCTACATCTAAATGCATTTTCCTTTTGTGTCATAAAATTTATGTATAATTATTTTTTCTTCCTTATGAATAGGATGGCAATGGCCCAAATTAGTTTTATAATGCTATTTTATGGTAATAAGTTTATAATATAATCGAAGTTGAATATATTGATGGGCTAGTAAATGTTTTTGAAGATGTAGACCTTAATTATGTTAGTTATAAGCAAATATGTGACATAGCGAAAGAGTTAGGATACCTTCAAGTCCACAAGGCCTATTACAATGTACCTAATTTCAAATTTAGTGATTCGTTAAGACTTATTGAATTAAACCAAATTTGTCTAAGGCTTGTTAACTTATAAAAATCCATAAATGGTTAATATTTATGTAATTCATTTGTTAAACACCCCAATCCTTGCTCCAGAGATATTACCTATTACTGGATTAAAGGATGGAGATAGTGAAGGTGAAAAGGGAAGTTGTGAAGGAGTTGGTAAAGGAATTAGTGAAGGAGTTGATGAAGACGTTGATGATCATGATAGTAACTAGGATGAGGGCTTTATTCAAGTTAAAATTCGTAATGACCACTAACTAGCTAAAATTAACTGATTATGGCAATTTCATTAGTAATGATGAATATCTAAGCAGAGAAGAGCCTATTGAACAATTGTGAAAACTAAGTACTAGTATTAAGTATAATCCAATAAATGTGACACTACATTAGAGATTAGGGATGGAGTTTAGAAAATATAAAAAATTCAAAGGTTTTGTTTTGTATTATGCAGTACAAATAGGGTACAATGCGTGCTGGACCCCGCTTCCGGAGCCCAGCATTCGGAGACATTTACAGTCAAAACTCATTGCGAAATTTAAAAAAAACAATTAAAGCATATGTGGAAAAAAATCGATAATCAAAATTGGCCCGATTTATTTAAAACCATTTCAGTCACAAAGATGCAAATATTATTGAACACATCAGAGTTTCGATAATCATTTGGGCCCATTACAGAACACAAAGTTTGTTTTCAAAACGTCTTTACATTTTAAAGATGCAAAAGCACAACAAACGACTCGAGGGTTCCATGAAATAGAATGAGGAAACCGAAGTTTACCCCATGAACAGAATGAGTCCATATTTCGGAGCTCATATGCTACAAGCAGGCAGCTGGGAGAAGGCTCTTGTCAACGTCCACGTGACTAACAGAATGGTTCTACTCTCTCCCAAACAAAAGCACATAATCATGCTTAGAATCATTTTTACCAAAATGCTTTTATACATTCAAACCTTTTCTTTCATCTTTCATGTTCTTTCCTTTCTTTATATATACAAAATGCCATAACAAAATTTCAAGGCATAACATTGATCAAAATCACAATTTAATTTTATAAAGATATTATGCTTCTTTCACTGTATAACATATCAAAATCATCATGTATTTTTAATAAGTAAATTTCAAACAATTTAACACATATTCATACATAGGCAAGAATTTGCCCAATCACAATAACTATAAATACATTACCCACCTCATTTCCTTGCAAAAATCCAAGTTAAGGTTGTCTTTTTCCATGCTCTTGGGTAGGATTCTCTTGGTTCCCTTCATTCTTTACCAAATGAAGGGATCCTTAGCTCAAAGGGAAACTCTTCTCTTCCTCTTCCTTTTTCCTTTCTTGAAAAACTCTAAAATCTCTCTTGAAAACTAAGAAAAATCAAACCCTAGCTTGTTTTCTTTCCTTTTTTTTCTTATTCTCTTCTTCTCTTTGTATTTCTCTCTCTTTTTGATGACATTCTCTCCCTTTTTCTTAAAGTTTCATTCTTCTTTTCTACTTATCCTCCCATTCACTTTTTTTTTCCTTCATTTATAAGCAAGACAACACTTCTTCTTCCACTTATGCCCTTAATGATTGAGAAATATCCCATTTGCCCTTCCATTTATGCCTTATGTCTGTTATACTTAAGTGTCTTTTCAAAAGCACCATTAAATATTCTGACATAACTCTTTCTTCTAGAAAAGGTTTCTCCCTTGTCTTAAGTTTCCAATGACACCAAAATCAATCCATTTGATTCAGTGATTCGAAAGATACACTTCAAGCATTTTTGGACTGCTCTTGTCCAAATCAGCATAGTATGCACAACTTCTATCAGCAATTTAAATCTCTTAGAAACTGAATTTGATTTCAACTTCTTCATAAAATTTGTAGCTCCATGTCTCTAATTTATCTTGAAATAAGAATCATCTTATTCGGAGCTCTACTGATATAGAAATCATCAAAATACTGAAGTATGTTCAGTAAAATATCCAATTCCTACTCTTCCAATCGATACCCTTACTTGATTTAATCCATATTTTTCACATCAATACCAAAATCTATAACCTTTCATGGAGATGTAAAAAGAAAAGTTTCAGGAATCTAAGGGTTCAAGAATCACTTCATTTGGAGTTCGGATAGCAAAATTATGGCTGAAAGATTCAATCAAGATTTGGTCCTCAATCATATCAAACTTGTCTCGGGACAGTTAGCATAACTTTCACTAGAAATGTTGGATTAAGATCATCTTAAGACGATTCCAAAGAGAAATTTGAGATCTACAACTTTGAAGAAGACCTTAAGGTCAGATTTTATCATCTGAAGGGTCAAAATGGACCAGATAATAGAATTAGATGAAACCAAATGAAAAAGTAGAAGAATGGAAAAGGACAGAAGAAGTGAGAAAATTGCTATAACTTTCCCTATAGATATCAAATTAAGGCGCTCTTTATACGGTTCAAAAGAGGGCTTCAAGATTTACAATTTTTATAAGACTTTGAAGACAGATTCTACCGTTATAAAGGTCAAAAATGGAACAGAAGATAAGCCAGGCGGAAAAACAAAAGAAGCAAAACATAGAAGAAGATGATGTCATCACCGAAGAAACACAGAAGAAAGTGACGTCATCATAGAAGAAGCAAAAGACAAAAGAAGCAAAAGACAGAAGAAGCAAAAGAGAGAAGAAGCAAAACATAGAAGAAGCGAAAGGCAGAAGAAGCTAAAGATAGAAAAAGCAAAACACAGAAGAAGCGAAAGGCAGAAGAAGCAAAACACAGAAGAAGTGAAAGGCAGAAGAAGCAAAAGATAGAAGAAGCAAAATACAGAAGAAGTGAAAAGCAGAAGAAGCGAAAGGCAGAAGAAGCAAAAGACAGAAGAAGTGAAACACAAAAGAAGCAAAAGATAGAAGAAGCAAAAGACAGAAGAAGCAAAACACAAAAGAAACAAAACACAAAAGAAGCAAAACAAAAAAAGCAAAATACAGAAGAAGATGACGTCATCACAGAAGAAACACAGAAGAAGATGACATCATCACAGAAGAAGCAAAAAAACAGAAGAACCAAAACACAGAAGAAGAAGAAAAGAAGAAGCAAAAAGATAGAAGATACATCTTCCATTATAAGGATCATAACTTTCAGTATAGAAATCCAAAAATTCCCTAATATATACCGTTGGAAATCTAAAAGAAAGACCTACAACTTATTAGTAGACATGCTTGCCTAAATTTAGCTTAGATTAATTTAGTTTTTCCTCCAAATTCAAACTACGTACTTTACATTCATCCACCAATGTACAGCACCCGATTCTCAACTTCATGACAAATTTTGAGATTCCTAAAGACATAATTTAAATTCAATATCTTCATAAGAAATGTAGTCATATGTTTCTATTTTATTCCAAATTAATAATCCTCTAGTTTGGATAATTAGAGAAAAAGTTGTGGCTAAAAGACTGAAGCATACTCCATAAATATTTTCTAGATCAACCATCCATTTTGTTTCACAATCTTTTCTTAACACAAATCATACTAAGATCACCTTTTCTACTTCACTTACTCCTCATTCTAAATTTTATTTCAAATCAATATCATCTATAAGGAAATTTATAATCCATGATTAATCATGAATACCAATAACAGAATATACACCTATGTACCTATTCCTCATCAAATTCATGTTTAGCTTTCATTCTACTTCTAACTTTAACCTTAATTCTTCTTACTTCAAAATCTTTTATCCACTAGAAACACCAAAGCAAAACTTAAATCTATCCATATTTCTCATTTATTAGCTCTAGTCTTCTAAGAAAAGTTCAGGGTCCAACAATGCGCGGTTCAAAAAAAGTGAAAGCCATAGGATCATAGTTGGGTGTATTAATGGATGCCCAGAGGAGTTGTATAGTGGTTGTGACAAGAACGAATTATGTTTTCAAAATGAAGACATACAATCTTAGGCATATTTGTTTCACTACCAAAAAACATAAATTGGTTTTAGATAAGTTCCTTATGAGACTTTTTTGGGAAAAAATTCTTAAGATGTCTAGCATCTCAATGGATAAAATGGTTAAAAGGTGCAAAGAAAAACTAAATATATTTGCTACCTCAAGGATGCATAGAATAGTAAAGAGAAGGTTGAGAAAAGAGAGGACAACTGATTTTGTGAATGAATATGCCAAGCTACAATGATATGTACATGAATTGAAGATTAGTAATCCAAGTTCAACAGTGAAGTTACAACAAAGAAGGAATGAAGATACTTCTCTAGTACATGTATACAAGATTATATTTATACATATCATCGAGCAACTATAGTAAGTTCATACATTTTTCATACTTCTTTATCTCCTTTTTGTAACATAAAAGCTTAGACATTTGCTTTAACACCATGAAAAGAAGATGGAGGCATTTGAGGTCAATTTTTAGTATTGATGACTACTTTTTCAAGACAAAATTCCTAAGGTTGTTATTGAGTTCAGTAGGGAGAGATGGTGATGATGGGATGTATCTATTAACTTGAGTATTCTGAAGTTAAAGAATACTAATTCATAAAGATGGTTTATGAATCTGCTAGCTTCTGGCTTATAATTGGATAATGGTGAAGGGCTTATATTTATATCATATGTAAAAATCCCTAATTACTCATTCTCTTGCATAATATGTATATTGTTATTGCTGAGAATAAGAAACGATGTCATTTCTCATTTTACTCTGTTAACTAATTTAATTAAAATTAATAATACTCAATTAACTGAATAAGCATCTAGTTATTTTAATTAAGTAATTATTTTATAAATTAACAAGAAGTGGGCCCACTGCATTCTCATTTTATTTTTTAATTAGCTTAATTATGATTAATAATACTTAATTAACTGAATAAGAATTTAACTATTTTATTTAAGTAATTAGTTTTATAAATTAAACAAAAATTTGACTCCATTGTTATGTGGCAGTGAGGCCTATTATTATACATTTAAGACATTTTTAAGATAAAAATTTTAAAATAAATGTCCTATCAACTTTGACGTGATATTAAATTAACAGGGAGTTAACTTCGTCATATTTTTCATACACTTACACAATAAGAAATCTAAGCTTTACCAACGGACTTAACTGATGCTAAATCATTTTATTTCATCAGTAATAATAATTACTGACAGAATAAAATGACAGACATTGGCATCGTTAATACGACCGTAGGTAAATATAAACACAGAAATTTCATGTATCCTTATCGGTAAACCATCATTAAGATAATGACAAAGGTTTCAATATTATGGAAGAAGAAGAATGGTCAGTAAATACCATGAATAAATTATTGACGGTTTATTGTATTCCGCCTGTAAATATTGAAACCTTTTTGCGACGTTCTTGTGTATTTCATCAGTAATTGAAAGTTAGAAATTTTTTTTAAAAATTCCAACATCAAATTTTATTTGATGATCTTATGAAAAATGCATAATTTCAACAGTTGTGAATTACTGTGCATAATAAATTTATTTGTTTATATATTTAATTTGTTTAAACAAAAAGTTGATTGATAATATAAAGTTAAATTTTTCTTAATTGATAGAAAAACATTATAGGGTATATAATAAGTCTTTGTAATTGAAAGCAAATGAGTACAATAATCCTAATTTTCTTGGTGATGGAGGGTGGTCTGAGGTGCTACCCCTTTCCTTCAACTAATCCATCTCCTATCTCAACTAAGTCATCTGCTCCATCAATGTCTGCATACATGTCCGAAGCTCAGTGACTTCACTGGTTTGCGTTGGTCTAATAGACATTGTTGTATTAGACATAGAGGATTGCGAATAACATGTGTTCGTAAATGAACCTAGCCCAAATATCCGTCCACAACGGTCCCTACCACCCTACCACCGTCAACATCAAGATACGTTTGAGTCTCATCAACAGGTTATTCCTCCTGAGATTGTCGTTGAATGGTTTGTTGCATTTGGTCCTATTAGGAAGCAATGTTACATTAGTAATGGATTATTATTAAGAAATGATAATCATAAATTAATTTCACATACATTTAATTCTCTATATGGGTTGTTGACAAATGTCACACTGTCATGCTTCTTCTTATGAGTGTGCAAAAAAACTATGTAGATGTAGGGCTCATACCTAAAGACTTTTCCTACATATTTAACTTAAAATGTTGGATGTGAACTACATTTTATATAAATTTCGATAGAGTTTCCCCTATTTTTGTGATATTTCCCTTGTTAAACAAATAAAAAACTCAACAAAGCTATATATAACACCAGACATTTATACCATTATCATTATCTATAATAGAGCAAAATAAAACGTTTAAAAAATAAGTGAATTTTAGATACTTACAAATCTCTACGCATGCTCATAGTGGGTTATTGATCCTCCTATATGTACCGGAAGACTCTCTCCCCCTAGACCTCCACGTCTATTGGTAGAGTTACACCCAGAGATGGACATTGCCTCAGGATTTCTCCAATACTCCTGCCAACGACTCCATATTTGCTTCGAAATATAAGACGGTCATACACCAGCCTTGTGTATCACACCAATAAAGTCACGATAACGTGTATGAGTTCGCCTCTCCCATAGTCTATATATGATGGCATCGATACTAGAATCTCAGAAAAAAATTTTCTTAAATAAGAAGACGAAGATTTAAACTACTATAATGTAATAATATTTACGTAATTAGTCTATATAAATCAATATAAAAAGAAAATAAATCTTTATTGTAACTCAAACTCCTAAAAGTAAAATCCCTTTGTTGCCTAAGAGATATTCTTCCTTACATAACCCTTAGGATCAATCCGTTCTTTAAATTTAGAAGTCATATTTTTGGAACATTGACCAGAAAGAACTAACGTATTATAAGAAGTAATTTTATATAATAAAAAACTGATAAACCTATAACTAATTAAAAACAAATAGTGATTAGTGCGATTTCATATACAGATTGTTGACAATTGTTATCTACTTTCTTTCATTAAGTCCCTCAGCTTTAGGTTAGTGGACATCTTCTCCATCTGATAAAGCAGTATTGGATGATATATGAGTTGGGGGATGGGGATGGTGTAGCATGACGAGCAGTAGGTGATTGAGCCAGTGCAAGCTGCAAACTGAGACGATTCACCTTCACAGTAAATACCTTCGAACATGCCCCTAAACCTAGGCCGCATTACCTCACGCTATCTTTTTGGTCCCATATTTTTACCTGAAAATCATTGTTTATTGAAATTTCTACTTATATAAGAATTTGAATTCAATATTTTACACAATATATGGAAAAGGAAATAAGGAGATTTGTTAAATATCATATTCAAGTACAAACGAAAAAAATGACAGTTAATAATTTTTAAAGTTTTAGAAGAAAAATAATAATAGCCCTTATTCAATAGGACGCAGGTTAACCTCTAACTAGTAGGGAGGTTTTTGGAAAAATTCTTATAAATACAACAATAAATCAACTTTAAAGCTGAGTCTAGTATATTGCATCGATAAATCAAAATGATATAATTATTTTGTTTGATTCCATGTGACAAGGGAATCGGTAAAGGTAAATGAGTCTCTAATGTCTGGATTCCCGAAAAGTGTCCTACCATGTTCAAACACAGCAATTGAAACAGTGATACTTCTTCCCTTAGGAGTAGGCTTTTGAACACCTTCTTGCAACAACGTTTTCGCTATAGCTAAACTTGTAGAGGATATAGTGAATGAGTCACCGATCTTAATATAGAAGACTAACTCTCCAGATGAGCTATTAGTAGGAACAGATTTACCTAAAATAAAATCAGTATAGAATTTTTATAATTTCATATTAGAAAACCGTTAAACAAACCAAAAATGGATATTAATGCATACGTGAATGTCTAGATGATGTTTATGGAATTGACAGATTTTCCAAAAGAACCGATCTCCTTAATCCTTTACATACTGTTATGACATCGCTCTCAACTCTATCAGCATACATGTCATCTTTGAGATTCCAGGAAGCTTAAAACAACATTTAGTCTAAACCATAAAATGTGAATATATATAATAACTTCATCAATGGAAATGAGATGTACATAATAAGAAAAGAGGCATTGTCCAGATCATACTAAACATATTGAGGTTGAAGATCAGCCATGGAAGGAAAACGATCTTTAGTGTATAAAGTGGCGATTTTTCCTACATTGTTTATTTCTTAAGGTGGGACAATTTTGCCACATTCCTCCCAACGGAAGGAATTACTACCATCCAGAACTAGTCGCCATGTCGACATTTCTTGAATAAGATTTTCAATGAAATACTGTACATAATATACTTAAAAAGAAATAATTTCTGACGTTGATTAAAATATTCAATTAAAAACATAATTTAATCATTATCATAACTTAATAGTAAATTACAATCATCTTCTTCTTCAGAAGAATAAGAATCAAACTCGGGCTTCTCTTCAGATCTCTGACCCTCGTTATCCTCTCTAGATGAAATTTCAACATATTCGTTAGATGGATCGTTTAAAGGTTCATTATTGTCATATATGACAGATGCATTTATAAAAATGACATCTTCCTGAAATGCTTCAGTTTCAATTCTCTATTCTCCTTTTCCATGTAATTGGAAAACACCTCTAGGTTTATCTTTGCAAATTGTTAACTAATCTATCTTATCTCGTCGTAAGCTCAAAAAAGGGATATAACACACCTTTTTCGATTGCATTTCCAGCACGAAAGGTTCAAATTGTCTCAATCTTCTCCTTATGTTGATTTCAACTAGATTATATCTGCTATGCACTTTTTTCCAACATTTAGAGTCGGGTCATACCAGTTATATTTAAATATCACACATCGCTTAATTGGCAAAGCAAGGTACTCAACTTCAAGTATTTCAATAATTTTACCATAGTAATCCATCAATTATCCCTGTATGGTAACTTCATTATTTATTGTTGCGAAGCTATGCCCATGATATTATGTATGGTATTTATATCCATTCACGAAATACACCGAATACGATTTAACAGTTCGCAGAGGTCCTTTTGTAAGATCACAAATGAACTTATTCTCTATTGGATTTTCTAAAACATACATAAAAGAAGTTATCATACCATTAAAGTATAATGTCATGAGAACACTAAAATATGGTATTAAACTATAAGAATATTTGTAAGTGAAATCTTACATATCTCTCGAACTATCGAGGAAAGTGTGTTCTAACTTCTTTATTTATATCATCTTGTGTGTTGTTTGGTATTATCTCACGTACCATTGTCTCATATAATATAAATACATTATTATGTATTTCAGTAATGAACAATACAGAAATTTAAAGGAACAAATAATCATGTGCAACTTACTGCACGAATGGTAGAACCTCTTAACAGTTCAATAAAATGTAACTATGTGCAACCTCAATTTCTTCCTCTGTTAACATTTTTCTTATTGGCTGTCCATATGTACATCTAGGATATGTGAAAATGGACAAGTTACCATCAGCATCACTCGTTCCTCCCCCATCGTCATTACAAGGAACTTTTTTCTCTTGTGTGAACATGTCGTTCAAAATAATGTCCACAAAATGTACTAGCTTCCTCCACTAAATAAGCATTACATATCGATCCTTCAACTTTGGCCTTGTTTTTCACATTTTTTCAAGTGATACAAATACCTATATTGGAGAAAATGATTATTACAATTTTGTAGTAAAAACATAGTAATATGGTTATTGCATTATAGTAATATCGTTATTGCAATAATATTTGTTGACTTATCTCTCAAATAGATACATTCATCGATATTGAACTGATCTGGCTAGTTTTACCCCGTGTGCTAAATGCACAAATAGATGCTCCATACTGTCAAAGAAGCTAGGAGGAAAAATCTCTTCTAACTTGCACAAAATTACTAGAATTTCCTTTTCTAGTTTTTCCATTTTAACCAACTTGAATTTAAATGATGTTAAACTTTTGAAAAACATACTTAATTCTGTTATTACTTCCCAAGCCTTATGTAACATCCCGTTACCGGAGTGACGGGTATGTCAGTAATTTGGATTGGGTTAGAATTGGGTACAGGCAAATGTAGCATTGTGCATGCATTATTGTTTTTATAAATATTGGTAACGGATTATTGACTGCATACGCTGATATATATATGTACATACATGTATGACAATTCCCGATTTGATTGTGAAATTGGAAATTGGTTGTAATAAGTGTATAATTAGGTTTTGCATATGGAATTGGAGTGAAATTGAATTTAGAGGAATGGAAATTGAAATTTGAGTATAGGAATGGGCATTTCCCAATTTTGTGAATTTATGGGAATTTTTCCAGAATTTTTAGAGTAATAGATTTGGACTGGGAAATTGGCTTAGTGACTGATTAATTTGATTCCGGGTCCGAGATCGACTAACAATTGATATGAAACAATTTGAATTATGATTTTGGGAATTATCAATTATGATTATTGTGAAATTGGGAGAAAAATAGAATAAGAATTGGATTTGTTAGACCCTAAGAATTTGGACATGTGGCAGATGATCTTATATATATATATATAAGCTTTAAGCTAAAATGTTCATTGTCATCATCGACGGTCGTGGGCGAGAAAAGCTTGGGATTTGGAGTTTTTTTATGGATTTTCAAAGGATTGGAGTTTGAATCAAGTAAGTCTTTGCTTCTTTATGATTTAAGTCATTTACTTTGATCATTGATTGAGTTATGAAATTGTTAGAGAATTTTAAAGTTTCGGATGATTTAGGGTTTGAGATTTTCGTTGGTTTGATTTGGGTTTTTGATGAAAAATGATTTAAAATGATGATCTGGGGTTAGAAATGAGTGATGTTAAGTGTAGAAAGTTGTTTTGAAGAGTTTGAAATGGAAAGGATTGGATTTGAGCTGAAAAATCTGGAAATTTCTATGTTTCAGGCGTGAATCTGAGGTTGCACGCCGCGACGTGTGATGAACACGCCGCGGCGAGCAAATCAACGTTCGCACGCCGCGACGTGAGCATGGCATGCCGCGGCGAGCGGATGATCCTCGCACGCCGCGACGAGCGAAGGCGCACACCGCGACGAGCGCAAAGGATCACGCAGCATAAGAGGAGAACGCGCGCACGCCGCGACGAAGAAAGTTTGGTTCGCCGCGGCGAGACGTGTGGACGC
>JANITW010000235.1:28644591-28658318 GCA_027564335.1 Erythroxylum williamsii | reverse complement strand
GGATATCTTTGATTGTGTGAAAAGCCAAACGCTTTGTGTTCATGTAAATAATCATGTGGTACATCTGAATGGGTTATTATTGATATAACTGTGATTTGTTTGACTATGCATGAATTGGGTGAACCATCAATGATGGTTCCTCACTGAATTCGCAAACTCACCCAAAATTGAAAATTATTTTTCAGGACCGAGAGAGTAGACTCTTAGCTCCAGAGGGACTTTTCCTATCGTGTAGATCGTGTTGGCAAGAGAAGTCATGGCTCACAGGTCGGTCAGCTAACATTTTTTAGGGATGACCTAGTTAGGGTTTTTGTAATAGTTTTCTTTTGGAGTAATGTACAGACAGTGAAAAACTGTCAGAGATGTAAATTACTGCTTTTGATGAAATGAAATGAGGAAACATTTTGGTTTTAAAAATTAGTGATTTTCAATATTGATGCTTTATGATCATGTGAGGAACAGTAGTGATTGTTCGTAGTTCACCATTATCATAGGATATGTATCGGAATGACCTTCGGGTGTCCCGGTGTATACCCTATGGTAAGGGGGTGCTACATAAAGTCCATCTAACAGACATAAGGGATGCCCAAACCCCTCCAAGGCCTCTCTAATGATTTCTACATCCTTTTTAACATTACTTTCACTCAAAATCATCTCAAATTCACCTCTCCTAGTGCAATATCACTTCACATCAGTTCAACATCCAACCTTGTTTCCTTAAATCCTAGAAATTTGATTCATCAAAATTACTAATTCTCCTCATTTACCATAGCTGTCCTATGTATACATCCCATGTAGCATCACCACTGATCATGATCATACCTCTCAACTCTGATATCCAAAATTTACATATTTTATACCGTTGGAAAGCTAAGAGGATAAACTACAAATTCCAAAGGACCACTTTGTCTAATTCAGCCTAGATTAATCTCGTTTTCTCCCTAAATTTAGTGTATAATTTTCCCCTGTCGAAAACTTGAAATATGAAATGTACAACTACAAGAGAAATATGCACATACACATCAGAAACTTCTTCAATTCTCAATTCATTTCTAAATCAAAATGAATTTCATACATAGCTTTAATTACATATCAACATTACATCAAAGGCTTAACACAAGATACAAAATATGTTGAATACTCATTGTTTGATATGCTTATAAAGCTATCTAAAAGTCCAGTCACTAACTTAGTACAAAAGATTTCTAGCTATCTTAGAGTTTTTGAGTGCCTTGCAAGGATTTCTAATCTTCTCGTTCTGCACTTGAGAAGTGGAAAAATGATGGGTTGAGATACATAGCTTAGTGGCTAATATATTTATAGCCATTGACAATGAGCCACACAATCAATATAGGCGTACTCGTTTTATCTTACTCTAGCAATGTAAGTTCAACATTCACAATTCCAATTCACAACTCATAATTTAATACATCATCATATAAAACATATTGGATGTAATTTATCATCAAAGCGTAACATACAAATTTCATCATAACTTAACATATCAAAATGCAAATGCACGAAAAAATGGCTCGAGGTTTTCGTGGAACAAAATGGAGAAATTGAAGTTTACACTATGAACGAAATGAATGCACTTTTTGGATCTCGTATGCCAGAAGCGGGCAGCCGAGAGAAGACTTTATGTCAACGTGTACGTGACTACGAAATGGTTCCTCTCTTGCCTAAACACAATCAACTCTCATGCTTAATTTAATCAATCACAAATTCATATTCTCATGCTTTTTCTTCTTTCCATTTAATCAAAATGCCATGACACAATTCCAAAGTATAGCATGATCATACTCACAATTCAATTTTATCAAAATGTCATACATCATAATGCATTTTTTACATCACAACAATTCAAAACAAGTCACTTTAGCACACAATACACATACAAGGCATTTTGTTCATATTACACAGCAATTATGAATAAATTACCCACTTAATTGGCTTGCAAAATCTAAGTCAAGCTTGCCTTTCCTCTTGCTCTTGGATTGGGTTTTCTTGATTTCCTAAATAAACCAAATTTTCCATTCAATCTAATTTTCAATAAAATTCGTAAAACTTCAAAATCATAAAAATGAAATAATTGCTAAATTGAGCTTAAAACTAACTTACCCATGATCTATCTAAGTTAGAAAGACCAACACCTAGTTTAGAAACCTTAAAATCAAATAGGTTCCCTTAAAATCATCGTCTTCCAACATAACACCCATTCTCTATCTAATCCCTTCATTCTCAACACAACCCATTTCTTTAATAAACAAGAATAAAAGATGATTAACTTACCTTAACAAGCTTAATTTCCTCTTCTTTTGCTTCTTCTTCCTTTTTCTCTCTCACAATTTTCTCCTTTCTCTCCTCTGCCACGATTTTTCTCTTCTCTTCTCTCTTTCCTATGTTTTCTTTGCTGTCTTTTTCTTCTTCTTAATTCAAGCCCCTTTTGTTTGATCTTTCTTCCCATTTTGCCCCTTATTAAACTAGGTTTTCCATATTTACCCTTCTTTCATTTAATATAAGCCTACTAACTACTTAAGCTAACTTAATTCTAACATTCCCATATTAATTCTAACTTAATTCTAATCTTTCTATCTAATTCAAATCTCTATTCATGCTTACTAAATTTAATGACTCAACTCTAAAAATAATGAAACAAATAAATCAATAATAATTAAAAAAATTCAGAGTCTAATAATTCTCCCTGTAAAGAATTTCGTCATCGAAATTCTTACCTGAGTCCACAAAAAGATATGGATACTTCTCCTTCATTGCTTCCAAAGGCTCCCATGTTGCCTTTTTCCTTGCATGATTTTTCCATAAGACTTTAACCAGTTTTACATTCTTGTTTCTCAAGATCTTTTCCTTCGAATCTAGGATCTCCACTAGTTTCTCCTCATATGTCAAATCCTCCCTTAATTAGACCTCTGAAGGTTGAACTATGTGTGAATGATCTGATGGGTACTTCCTCAATATCGATACGTATAAAACATTGTGAATCTTAGATAATTTTGATGGAAAAGCTAACTTATAGGTTAAAGGCCCAATCTTCTTAATGATCTCATAAGGGCCTATGTATCTTGTGTGGCACTCCACTCCAGCAAGACCCTAGTTCAACATCGATGGTTGATATCCAAGTTTGTGCCCAGCGAGGATGGCATGCTAAAGCACTCAATCATTCAAAAATCGGTATAAATTTTTTTAATGCAATCAAATAAGCAGAAATCAGTAATCAATTCGGGCCCACTTTCATTCCTAACATCTTCAATCAACACATTACAATCAATATAATTTCAATAACTAATTAGGGCCCATTACAAATACAAAACACTATAATATAGAAATAGCGGAATACAAATTTATACAAGAATAAGATAACATTAATGCAGACGTGTACTAATCTCGAACTCTATCTTTCCCTTGCATGCGGTAATTATACTCCCATTTAACAATCATATTATGCAAACTTATTTTATCTCATTCATATTCAAAGAGCACTTCAATATTTCATTCATACATCACATTCATTAGACCTTCTATCCGAAAATCAACACAATCAATCACATTCATACAATCATTCAGTAGCAATCAATACAAAAATTCAAATAAAACAAACAATGAAATGAGACCATCTAGGTCTACTCACAATATGCTCTAGTTTATCATTTGCTTCTAAATTCTGGAAACGTTTGAATGCGTACATTTAACCTGCACAACCCATTTGTGTAAAACACACTTTGCACATACATTAATAATTGCACACTTACAAGCATTTATTTATGCATAATTATATAAATGGACTATATACAATTCATGCTCAATTGATAAGCCCGGGTATTTATCCATTATTTTTGTTACAAAATCATTCCCATACCAAAACTTATCTAAGTATAATCTATACTTAGATTTATGCTTCGCTAAAACCATTAAAATCTCCATTCCTTTCTCATTGACTCACTTCAGAATTTTTCCAAGTCACACTTTCGGGTCTAGTATTCACATTCAATCAGAAAGTGAAACTGATGTAATTTGATTATACTCTATTCTATAAAAGTGTTCCTCTATATCTTATCTTTCCATTGATACCAAAATCACTCAATTTGGTTCAGTAATTTGGAAGATATGCCTTAAACATTATCGGGTTGTTCGCATTAAAAAATATTGTACTATGCACAACTTCCATCCAGAAATTCAATATCTTAGGGACTGAATCATAATTCGAATTTTTCATATGATTTGTAGCCTATTTCTCTAGTTTACTCCAAATTTACAATCATCTCATTTGGAATCCTATAGATTCAGATATAATCAAAATATCAAAGTATGTTCAATAAAACAACACCAGTTCATGTCATTCCAACAGATTCTCTCACTTTCATTCAATCAATTTTTTTCAAGTCAAAACCAAAAGCTATACATTTTTATGGAGAGATAGAAGAATATGTTATGAATCTAATGCTTCAAAAATCAGGTCATTTGGAGGTCGGATGAAGAAGTTATATTCAAACACCTATCGGATGTTCATCAACCTCTCAAAGCTTCAAAGTCGGTATCGTGCAATTGCACGATAGCGACTTTCGCTATCCATCTAAACACAACGGTGCTTTTTGGCTAACCCCACAATGGTGCTTTTCTATTTCTTCTTCTTCATTGATATCTCAACTTCTAAATTTCATAACTTTTGATCTAGAACTCCAAAATTTACAAACTTTATATAAATGGAAAGATAAAAGAAAAATCTACAATTTTCATGAAGACCATTTTGTCACAAGCTGCTTAGATCAACATAGAATAATCACATAAGTTTCAGATCAAAAATCCAACTCTCCATTGTTCATTCTCAGAAAATTTCTAGACTTCCACCTTCCGAAATCCAACACTTCAATTTTTATTCTAGTCATTTCCTCTCCATTTCAATCAACCTCAAAAATCTCAAAATCATCAAAAACCAAAACTAAAAACAGAGTATATCACCTTTTCACACTTTAATTTCTATACTCATCTTATACACCATTTCATTTCTATTCCTAACTCTAAAAATCATTTTTACATCACTTAATCACTAACAATCCATCAAATACTAAGTTAACACTAAAACCAAAATTTCATCCCATCTATACTGTGGTCATGAATATATACACGTAAACATCATTTTTCATGCATATGATAGTAATTCATCAAATGTATTTCATAAATTTCCAACTCTAAAAAATTTATCCACTACTTACTTGTTAAAGATTCCAAAATTTTCAACTATCTTCAAGCCCTAAACTCATGCAAAATCACGTAATCCATTATAAACTCTAACCAACTTTTGGTTTTCTTTAGGTAGAAAAGACAAATAGTAGTGTGGTAGAGGAAGGAAAAACAAAGTGATTTCTCAAAAAGTGTTTGAAGAAAAACTCTGTGTGTGGGAAGAGTTTCGGAGAAGGTGATATGATAAAGAAAGAACTGAGGAAAACTTAGTTTTTTAACTCCCAAATATCAAAACTTCATACACGCAAACCATCACCTTCTTCTTCCTCTCTTCCACTTACCCCATCATCTCTAATTAATACTCCCCCATTTACCTCTTCATTTCAACTCCCATTTCAATTCAACTTGCTCTAAACCTACTCATAACTCAAGATTAAATTCAAACATCTAAAAACCGATACATACACATATTTCAACTTTCTCTCACAACTGTAGTTTTGTTTTCAACAATAACAATCCACAAACCAAAACAAAACCTATAGCCATATGATTTTACACCACATTTTCTATCATTGTATACTTCACTAAGTTCCTCATTAAACTCCATACATTCGGTATTACACTTGTTGCACATTCTATTGCACTATATTATCAACTCATCATTAACACCGAAACTACTCAACTTTCACAATTCATGCATGAACTCAATTCCAACCATTAGAATATCATCAGAATTAGTTATAGTATCCAGAAAACTAAAACCACCACCTTACTTGATTCAACTATCCTTCCAAACATCATCCAAACAAAAAAATACTAATACATGAATTATCTCAACCGACAATGCTAGAACAATAACCCTCAAGGGAACATCACCACGCCGAAGATATTGAACATTAACGATACTTTCTAATGCCCCTTTCTTAAAGCTGCAACTCAAGCCCATTAATTGTTTACCGAGTCCTCCCATATACCAAACCACATATAAAGGCTGGTGACAAACACATCGGCCCACTAAATTTCAAACAGCAAAGAACAATTTATGAACAATGAAACACATGGAGAACATTTTAGCAACAAATGTCAATGTCTTGGAGGGGGAAAAAAAGAAGAAGAAGCTGCAATACCTTGTGAAAGTAAGTTTTTGGCGTTCGTAATATCATGTACAAAACAAATCAATACAATATCAATATCAGACTCTTCCTTGGCCCTGCTTGCCGAATCTTACAAAAGGTCGAATATCATTTAATCAGTTCTCTCTCTGTCTTCCCTTTCTCTTTTTCTTGGATGTCCTCCACTACTTTGTTGGCTATAGAATACACGTCAATTAATTAGAAACAACAGCTGTAGCAAGCCTTGCTCTGAGGTCTTTCCTCAAAATTTTGCCCGACGGAGCTTTAGGAATTGATTCGGTGAAGAAAACCCTGTAAATTCTCTTGTAGAATATAACCTACACAATCATAAGAACAAGATTTAACTTCAGATGACGTGCGCTTTAATAAAATAAGAACAAATCTCGTTAAAACGACGTGGACCCAATTGTTTACTGGTAGATTGTCGATCAGTTCCAATAAGTTTGCTAGGACAGTGACGTTTCAATTTCAAGGCTGCTATTCAGTAGTACATCAATCATAAGGTCAGTCAGACACTCACACATTCTTTGCGTCATTAGAAGTTAAGGATACGAATGCGTTTTTAAATTTTATACGTTAAAGAAAGAAGCACCTTCCGTCTTGCTGCCAGCAGTCGAAGTCAAAGAAAGACTAATACCGAAGATATCTTAGACACGACGCCGTCTATAATTGTCTTTTTTATCCGAGTTATATAGATTCAAGTGTTCACCTGTTTCGAGATGTATTGTTTTATTTCGTCCTCCGTGATATTTGAACCGTTTGATGACCGCACAACGAATGCAACTGGGACTTCCCCTGCAGCCTCATCTTTCATTCTGAAACAGACCCAACGGTGATCAGTTGGTGGTCAAATTCAAAGCAGGTAAAAGTATAATCAATATTATTCTCCGGCTGAACTTACGGTACGACCGCAGCATCAGAGATATTTGGGTGGGCGATCAGCATTGCCTCGAGCTCAGCGGGGGCCACTTGGAAGCCTTTGTATTTGATCAACTCCTTCAACCGATCCACGATGAACAGCTCATCATCATCGTCGATGTACCCAATATCTCCCGTGTGCAACCATCGGTCTTTGTCTATTGTCCTCTCTGTTGCCTCCGGGTCATTTAGATAGCCTGCATTGAATTGATTTGTTAATTGCCCATTTTCTAAAATATGTTTTCTTTTTATTATTGTATCTTCCCTAAGGTAAAAACAAAGAACGCAAAAAGTCTACCTAAGTTGATTAGGGACTCTTTTAAGTTAAGTGAAATTACAAGTTTGAACCGCCTTTATATATGCAGTCATTTAAAATTTGGAATTAGAATTTTACCTCTCACAAAAAACTACCCGATTTGAGCAAGAATTAGTTTAGGTATAAATGACCTAAAAATGTCTTCTTATAGTTGAAACTCTCCTAAAATTTTGTAAAAAACTTTTAAAAAAACTCAAAAAAACAATTGCGCACGCGCTATCTCTTGCTGAGATGAATGGAAAATGCTAATATACATCAAGTAATTGACTTTGTCAATTACTTAACAAGTAGTGGCGTGTATACTTTCTCAAGGAGCACGACTTTAATATAAAAACTAGAGCAAGACTTTTTCTTAGAAGAAAATCAAAAACAGCTGTTGTTGATTGGAAATTCACATGTATATGAATAAATTCTCCATTATAAAGTCAATTTTTGAACAACTATTTCCCTAAAGCCTATGTTTATTAAATTTTGCTTCGATTAATTTATAAATAAGTTAAAAATGAATGAACCCAAAATTTAAAAGTGGGCATGGAATGCCTACTTGTAAGCATTATGGGCAGCAATAACAACAGATCGCGTTACCTAAAAATTGAGTTGGTCCCACATCTGAAATAAAGGTGGGGAGTAGGTGAGCAAAGTCACCTTAGCCTAGATCCAAAAGGCAAATTTGAGAAAAAGTAAAAGGCAAAGGCCATAATAATGGACAAGTGTGTGAAGGTTTTGTCAAAGTGACCCAAAATATGAATGTTCAATTTGTTTATAAATTTCCTGTTCTAAATTAACAAGAAACATTTACATTCACTTCTACACAATTTGTTATTGTTGTTTAATTTATTGTATCTCACTCACCAACATTCAAATTCTTTATCAATTAGTGGTTGAACAACTTGAACTGAAATTTTCGAGAAATGCCCAAAAGATGGGATCATGCAGAATTTTGATTAAATTTGATGTAGGCAGTAAAGAAGGGTAGGATTAAGAAGAAGCACCTTTCATGATTTGGTCCCCTCTGATGCAAATCTCGCCGGCTTGATTTCTGGGTAGCGAAACGCCAGTTTCCGGGTCAACAATCTTCATCTCGGCGTTTCTCACTACTGTCCCACAAGCGCCAGATTTGATTTCAAAAGCTTCTTTGGCAAATGCCAGGCACATTGATAGCACTGGACCTGCCTCTGTCATGCCATATCCCTTCACAAAATTATGAGATGAAGACGTTAAGTTCCTAATGTACCGGAAACAAAGATTTATGAGATGAAGACTTCACAATATATCGTTGAAGACCTCTTTATTTCATGTAAAATAGAAAATTCGCATAAGCCTTCGTTGAATATAATTACCTGACCAAGTTTGGCGTTCGGCAACTTGGCGCTAACTGTGTCTTCAAGATCCTTGCCCATTGGAGCTGCGCCGGATATCACCATCCGAATCGACGACAGGTTGTACTTATTGACTTCAGGGCTCTTAGCTATTGCCAAAACAATGGGTGGCACAAAAGGAGCGATTGTGACCTTGTACTTGTGTATAAGCTCCATTAACGATATGATCTCAAACTTTGGCATAATTAAGATAGCTGCACCAACTCTTAGCCCACAAAGCAACACAGAATTAAGCGAGTATATGTGAAACAATGGCAAAATACAGAGAATAACATCCTTGTCGTGAAAATAGAGATTGGGGTTCTCTCCGTCTACTTGCTGTGCCACGCTTGTCACAAGACCTTTGTGCGTCAACATAACTCCTTTAGGAAGCCCTGTGGTCCCCGACGAGTACGGAAGCGCGACGACATCGTCGGGGTTTACTTTGACGGCGGGGCTGTCATTCTCGTCAGCGTTTGACAACTCCGAGAAATGTAAACAACCTTCAGGTGGTGAGTCTATGGTCATCAACTTAACATCATTATCTTTAGCGAATTGCTTAACCTTCCCGGCGTAAACTGCTTGTGTTATTATAAGCTTCGCCTTGGACGCAGTCGCTTGTTTCGCTATCTCCGCCGGAGTGTAAAATGGGTTTGCGGTTGTGTTGATAGCGCCACGAAACGACGCGCCTAGGAATGCGAACACAAACTCCACCGAGTTTTGGAGCAAAAGCATAATAACATCACCTTGTTCGATGCCTAACTTGTTGAGGCCGGAAGCGACTTTACGCGAGATAAGTTCAACGTCAGCATAACTGTAGATTTGTCCGGTGGGACCGTCGATCAGACAAGGATTGTCTTTGAATTGGGAAATGTTCTCAAAGCAATAAGTGTGCAAAGGGAGGTGATTTGGGATGTAGATATCGGGCAACTTGGAACGGAAAATGAACTCCTGTTGATCATCTTTTGCTTCCATTGTTGTTAATAGAGAAAGAAAAAGAAAATAGTTTGGAGACTAAGGGAGCAAAAAATAAGAGAAGGTAGATGTTTGGTTTTGCTTCCCTGGTGGGGTTGAGCAGTACGACGGAGGTAAATATACAAGTAGGTGGTGGCTGGTGGGAAGGAGTTGATTGGAATTGCACAACTTGTTTAGGACAAAGTCCAACATATGAAGCGAAAGTCCAAACTTGGAGGAACAATCAGGTACACTAGTCTCTCCATAAACCCTTCTTCAAATATAACAATTAAAAATATAGATGTGGTCAATTGGGTATTGGTTGAAGCTAAGGTGGTCTAGTGACCACCAAATAAAAGGCTGTGCATGGAGGTAGGTGAAGGGGGTATTACACAGCAGCAAAGAAATGCATAAAAATAAGATATTCACAGTTGTGTAGGTACGTGGATGTCTTGTTTGACTGGAAGCCACCAACATTGTTCCACGTAAGATGTTTACCTAACGCATAGGTGGCTTATGGTGGGCTTTGGTCATCGTTTGTGGTGAGCAATCTCACTCACCTACTACTACAACTTCCAAAAGGAAATTGCCTGTCATAGACGTTGTCAAAATTTCTCCTCCTGTTTTAATCCTGAAATGAAATTACCAAATATATAAGAAAAGGGATCATTATCAGCTGCCGAGTATTTGTACAACTATTTCAAATCAATGATATGGGTATACGACCGTGGAAAGTCCAATATATACAGGTACCTACTACTTAAACAGCGACCGTTTTGGTTAAGACCTGAATGAGAGGGATGGTGTTGTTGGCTCAACAAATCAATTGTTATATTCTTAAGATTCCGATTGGACTTTGATAGAATAAGACGCATATTAAACCCAACATTTTGTATTTTGGTGGCTTAAATTTCTTAGCACAATTACTCCCTCCTATTTGTTAAAATTGAACAGCCACTCCATTTCAGGTTAGGTTGACATTTACATGATTTTCATAGTTACTTTAGAAAAAAACTATCTTTCTACATTTCGGAGAAAAAGTACTATCGTAAAGCTTTAAAATTTCAATTAACAACTATCATTGTCAGATAAAAAATTGTTTCCATTCACTTTCTAGTTTAACTAAATTACATGCCTATAACTTAATACAAGAAGATATATTCTAAATAACTTTCACTAGTTATTTTGAATACTTGATATATGTTTCTAACCAACTTTCACTTGTTATTTTGAATATTTGATATATGTTATTATTGGTAGAATCATTATGAAGAAAGAATAAAATCATAACAATAACAATAACCTAGTAAAATTATAACAATAACAACAACCTAATAAAAATTCTGCTTAACACGGAATTCGTAAAGTTCTAGTTATATACAATTTTACCCCTAACTAATATAAAGACTATTTCCGAATGATCTATATGAAGATAAAAAAAATCATAACTCAACTAAAATTGAAAGAAATAGGACACGTAAAATATTATTATGAGTAAATTATGATACAAACATTTATGAAATATAAGTTTCAAATATTAATCTGTTACTTACAACCTTAAGATTGGGATCTTTATAAACTCTATTTTTGAATATTTGAATATTCTGTTTTTAGATACATGAAACAAGAAGATATATTTGTATATATAGATGAATCAAATTCATTATAATCATATATTTTAATTTATTATAATTATCATATAATATGATATTTACTTTTGTATCATACATTATCTTCTTTCATTTAAATATTTTGTGAATAATGTGTTGATTATTTTAGCAATTGTAAATAATATCAAATATCATATTGGTATTATCTAAAAATTTCTAATAATCTCCCATTTGAAGATTTGATTAAGAATTAATCAATCTTAATACCACTTTATCATTTTCATATTGTTTATTTTATATTATGTTACAAGAGGATTGATACTAGACAAACTTGTTATTATTAACTATTTTGTCATAAAATTTGGTATATTGTCTTTGGTATAAACTTTTTGCATATCAATAGTTCTTTCCCTCGCTTTGTTGTAAATAGAGTGAAATTGAATTCTTATATGCTTAATTTTTGTATACAATTCTAGATTCTTTACTAGATGCAAAACAATATAAATGTTACAAAATCTTCCATTATTTGTACTCGAATTCTTGCAACATCAACTTCAATTATATTGCTTCCTTACTAGCTTCTATAATTGTTAATATTTCGCTTATATTATCGATGTAGTTACAATTGGCTATAACTTTGAAACTCAACTTACAATCCTAATAACACATAACTTGTAGTAAATTTATTTTTATCAAGATTACCTATATAGTAAAAGTCAATGTATTATTGGACAATATAAGTTTAATCTTCTATATTGTAATACAACATTAGAAGTTTCCGTAATGTATTTTATGATCTTCTTTATAATATTGCAATGCTCTCATATTAGGATTCTTCATATAGTGACTTACCACTCCTGTTGCATGTGTAATATTCTGTCCTATACAAATCATGATGAATAGATGCATATAGTACTTGAAATATATCCATCCTCTCATCTTCATTGATAAAGCTCATTTAGAGAGTATCTTTAAATTAATAATAAGAAGGGTAGATTTTGGCTTATGGTTGTGCGTATTGAAGCATAGCAAAACCTTCTTTATATAGTTTTTCTAAGAAAGATAATTCTTCCTGTTATTTTTTAAGTCGATTATTATCTATCCTTATAATCTTGTTTGTTCAAATAAAGTCAATAATTTCAAATTCTCTAGCTAATTATGCCTTTAACACTTTAATACATTTTTTTTGGGTCTATAACTATTATGTTATCTACATATAACACAAAATAATGAAAATCATTATCACTAAATATCTTAAAATACATATAAAGGGTATATATTACGTCTATTATACTCAAAGCTCATGATGAAAAAATCAATTCTCTTATAATGATACCTTGGTGTCTATTTAGAACCATATAGAGATTTATTTAACCTACAAATCAATTTCTTTTTTCTTTTTTCTTCAAAACCTTATAGTTGGAGCATATTAATTTTTTTCAAGATCTTTAAGTAGAAAAGTAACTTTTACATCTAGTTATTATAAATATAAGTCAAACATAACAATGAAGACTAATTTGATTATAATAAGTTAAACTGCAGGAGAAAATATTTTACTAAAGTTATCTATTCCTTTTTAAGCACATATATTTATTACCAAACATGCACGACATCTCTCCACTTAATTGTCACCATTTTGATCTTAAAGACTCATTTATTACCGATTGGCTTATTTCTTTAAGTTAAAGTCACAAGTTCCCAATTTTGTCTTTTACGAAGAGCTTTAATTTCTTCGTGCATTATTGTCATGCATTAAGAGACATGTTGGGACCCGATTTCGAAACCGGACCCTAACCGGAAAAAAATGGAAAACAGAACGGCAAGCGAAACAAAAGAACGGAATCAACGAAAACCAATTCAGATCGGAAAGCGAAAGAAACAAAATGAAATCGAAATCTTAAGGAGTCATAGAAAATCCAAAGGCTCGGAAAATCATAAAGCGGAATCGAAGGAACTGATTTACATAATCTCGGAAACAAAGAAAACAAAACGATCAATCAACTCAATGTTTAAATTCCGACATCTGTGAACACATACTTAGGAAAACTAGCGTTGGAATCTCAAGACTCACTCGGTCTAAACCAATCCGAAACCGGTATAGAATTTTTTTTCTCTTTTCATTTCTTTATTCAATCTCTTACAAAATAGTTTAATTTCTCATTTGCAAATTCATCCTCAATCACAATCTCAATTTACTTGATTCTTCATATTCAAATCATAACCATCAATTTACCCAAAAATC
>JANITW010000235.1:28535946-28546418 GCA_027564335.1 Erythroxylum williamsii | reverse complement strand
TTGTTGTTGTTGTTGTTGTTGTTGTTGTTGTTGTTGTTATTATTATTATTATTATTATATGTTCTATGTTTTTTATTAAAGTTACAAACCTAATTTTTGTAGAATTAAATATCTAAAATCTAAATTTTTATAAGAATATTTAACAAAGTACTATAATATATAATATTTATACCCTTATAATTTTTTTAAAGTCGCATCTTCATAAATCATTTTATACATAAATATTTAATACTAAATATCTAATTTTATCAAACATCAAATGACAAATAACTAATACAATCCGTTGGTCTTATCAACTATTAACAACTAATGTAATCAACTAATTGTCAAACAGTACCTCTGTCAACAAACGATAATGTTTAAGAGCTTATCAATAATTAATGTCACAACCTTGTTTGTAGGTTTTCGGCTACATAATTTGAACGTAGTTTTCATGTCGTAATCATTTGGGTAACCTCAACGAATAACCAATCCAAAGCAATCTCGAAGGTGGTCAATTACTTCAATGATTTTGGCAATTTGCAGTTGCTTTACTCTAATCAAAAGATATTCCAGCTGTCTACATTGTGTGACTGATCAAATGCTTTTAGCACTGGCAAATTGTTCAAATAATGGATTCCATACAACTCCAGCACCTTTTCCTTTTTTCTTTTCTCCTTTAAGAGGAGTCTTTTTATTATTTCCAAAGTTAGAATATGATATTTTATTTATCAGAGTATCTATAAAAATGCTTCATCCCCCATTCTTAAGAAATATACATTTGAATCACCCCCTTAGAGATCATTTTTGTTTAAAAGATCTCAACCAACTATTTTTTTCTTTAGCAATAAGGCTTAGGCCAATTGGTTCAAGGAAAATTACCTCCTACTTGTTAGTCGACTCAGCTGCATACTTTCACTTGTCGACAAGACAAACAGCTCACTCATTTGTGTGATTAAGATTGGCACTAAAAATAATATAAGACTAAGGGAATTGAAGATAGATACCAAATTTCTTTACATAAAAATGATCAGATAATGACGAGATCATAACTTCAATAAAATGGTATAATGATTTTCCCCATGAAAACACCGGCTTTCCTTTATTTGGGTAACATGACAGAAATCAATAATCCATGAATCAATGTCATATGAAAAATTGAGATAATAGTCCGTCTTTTATACTGTTTAAGACTTCAACTTGGGGGCAAGCTTTATGGAGGTGATACATTGTGTCATTCAAACTGAAACATTAGGACTCTCCATGTCTTATCGTTGCTTGTGAAATTATGCTATGAAATTTACATATGTCTCATTGTTTTGATTCAATTAACCCTTTTATTTTGAAAGAAGAGAGAGTAAAATTCCTTGAAGTACCTATTAAATGATGCAATCTGTTGCATGTGTTAAAAGGTTAAAATTTATATTTGGTGGGCGATACACAATACTAGGATAAAGTAATATGTTGAGGAGAACTGAACTGTACGTGCGAAATATCCATAATTCTACTGTTACGTAATATTCATGTTTAATTTGTGGTCATTGTGTTTGGTTTTGGTTCACGGGAAGGTGAACATGTACGGTCGTAAAGAGAGATATTGGCAAGGATTGTGTGTCTTGTTGAGCGAGTTTTACTTGCGGGTGTGGAAATTTGTAGGGTTTTCTGAAGTTCGCAATAGAGTTACAGAGAGTAGTGACAGAGGTTGATGTTGTTGGAATTTAATTGTGATCGAGCATAGCAGAAAATAATTTTTTTTACAAATTTCGAGTGGATCCTAATAATTGATTAAAATTGAATAAAACAAAATTTGATTTAAAAATTTTACCTTATTCGCTTTCTGAAGAAAAATATTTGAATCTATTATTTGATCGATTAGTTACTAGCTTTCTAATTGTCTAGCCTCTGATGGAATAAACAGAGCAATTCTTAAACTACTTTTGAAAGGAAGAAAACAAAAGTGCTAGCTTTTAAAAAACTCATCTCTTTAAATAGAAAAATTATGACAATCTTTTATTAAAATTAAATCTCTTTAATTATATTTAGAATTAAGTTCTAATTCTAATTAATTTAATTTTAATAAAATTAAATATCTCGTATTTGATTCCTAAAATTTCTCAAACTTTATAATTAAGTCCAACTTAATTAAATTAATTTTTCTTTCACAAGTTGCTAGGTTCTTAATAAATTGGCAATGATTATAAATTATAATTCTAATTTGCAATTAGAATTAGATAAATTAAAACTTCTTTTAATTTATCTTTTATTCTCTAATTAAATAATTCATAATCATAAATCATGATTGACGTCTACCAACATGTCATGAATAGTCAAATATCAGGAATGTCAAAATAATTGACTTAATCTGTCCATGCATGGTCATAATGTATAATTTGATCTTTTCGTTATTCAATATTCTAATTGGACAGAATATAGATGCAGTGTCTGCTCTTATCATCCAATCATGTTCGTTCTTGTTAATTAGTCATTGATTTATAATTAAAATTTAAAAACTTCTTTTCAAATATCAATTCACTCTGACCAGAGAATTCCATAAATTATTACTAATCAAGAACAACAAAATATTCTCTTTAATTACTTTAGAGTGACAAATCCTATATTGACTTACTCAACTATCTACATATGGTTCATACTGTATCCAATTACTACCGACTGAACTATCCTGGGACGATTCATAAGTAACATCAAAATACAATAATTCTCATACTAAATACCTTGATAACCTTAAGTCTGAGGATCAATTATACAACCATCATTATGAGAAAGTCCATAAATATATAAGTAATATTCTATTCGGAATTCTCGTAATCGGGTCAGTTCAGTGACTTATTCTCTAATAATCACCCACATATTTATTTAAGTATCTCTATATTTTAATTTATGAGACCAATTACTTTCTTCATAAGAAAGAAACATAATGTGTGTTAGTTTTACCATTTCAATAATATCTAATCTTGATGAAACTACAACTAAGAATATTTATGAGTAATACGTAAGTGTAAATTGAATCTCATTATTATAATATCATCATAATTTCAGTTACACAATAATTATTTCAAGGATTTTATCGTTAGTATTAAAACATAAAATATTAATGAAATTAATACACAAAGATAAATAACACCTTTTTATTAATTAAATATAATGTCATACATTAATTTGCATGTAATTGATTGGTTGCAAGGGTATAAGCTAACAATCTCCCTCTTACACTAAAGCCAATCACCTATGAATCTAATGCCATCCATCCATATGACGATCATGTCTCTTTTGAGACAATGGCTTAGTAAAAAGATCTGTTAGATTCTTTTTAGTGGGAATTTACTCCAATGTTATGTCTTTCCGCTCCACTATTTCGTTGATCAAGTGAAACTTTCTAAATACATGCTTGAACCGTTGATGAGACTTAGGTTCCTTTGCTTGCGTAATAGCATTATTATTGTCACAATACAATATCATGGGCTCAACAATGCTAGAAACCGCTCCAAGTTCAATGATGAACTTCTTGATTCAAACTGCTTCCTTTGCTGCCTTTGATGCTGAAATATACTCTACTTCGATCGTTGAATCTGCGATGGTTGATTGTTTGGAACTCTTCCAACTAACCGTACCACTATAAAAAATAAAAATATATCCTAACTATGATATACTATCAGCTTGATCAAATTAGAAATTGGCATCTGAATAACCCTGAACTCTCAACTCAACTCCTCCATAGACCAGAAAAATATCTTTAGTCCTTCTTAAGTACTTTAAGATGTTTTTCATAGCCGTCTAGTGACCCTCACTTGAATTAGCTTGATATCTGCTTGTTATGCTCAAAGCATAAGCAACATCTAGTCTAGTACATAGCATCGCATATATGATTAATCCAATTGTCAAAGCGTATGGAATATAATCCATTTTATCTCTCCTTTTGTGTCTATGGAAACATACTCTATAAGAGAGAAATCTCATGCGATATGGGTAAGAATCCCCTCTTAGAATTCTCCATACTAAACCTCTTTAGCACTTTATTTATGTACGTGGATTGAGATAATCTAAGCAACCTTTTTGATCTACAGTATCTCGATAAATCTTTACACCTAATATATAGGCTGCTTCTTCCATATCCTTTATGGAAACATTCTTAGATAACCATATCTTAATAGACTGGAGCATTGAAATGTCATTTCCAATAAGCAATATGTCATCCATATAAAGCACTAAGAAAACAACTACACTTCCACTTACCTTCTTATAAACACAAGGTTCATCCATATTTTTGATAAAATCAAACTCTTTGATTGTTTTATCAAAACGGATGTTTCAACTCCGCGACGCTTGCTTTAGTCTATAATTTGTAGCTTGCATATTTGATAAGGAAATTTTTTGAATTCAAAACTCTCAGGTTGTGTCATATACACATCTTATTGCAAATTCCCATTGAGGAATGCTGTTTTAACATCCATTTGCCAAATTTCATAATCATGGTATGCTACTATAGACAATAAAATCCTTATGGATTTAAACATTACTACTAGCAAAAAAATTTCATCAAAATCAACTCCTTGTTTTTGTCTGTAACCTTTCCCACCAACCTTGCTTTGTACGTATGTACATTTCCATCCATGTCAGTTTGTCTCTTAAAAATCCATTTGTACCCAATGGGTAATATACCTTCATGTGCCTTCACTAAAGTCCATACTTAGTTAGTGTACATAAATTTTATTTTAGATTTCATGGCTTCTTGCCATTTTAAAGAATCAATGTCTGACATCGCTTCTTTAAAAGTAGTGGCTCATCATATATGAGTGATACGTTATCCTTTCCATGCTCAATATGTAGATCTAATCTAGTGGGAGGAGAATGTATCCTACTAGTTCATTGTAGACTATGTTTTTGTTGAACTCTCGGTTGTATATCATATGTATCAACTTGAGGTTCTTGTTCCATGTCAATGTGAACTTGTGGTTTTTGAACTTCTCTAAGTTCATCCTCACTCCCAATACTTTCTTTGAGAATAAATTCTCTTTCTAAGAATGTAGCATGTCCTGAGACAAACACCTTTTGTTCAACAGGATGATATAATTGATAACTGAAAGTTTCTTTATAATACCCCACAAATTTGCATTTATCTGATTTTATTTGAAGTTTATCAAATATAGAACGCTTCACATAAGCGTCACATCCCCAATGTAATAATCTGGGTCTTCTACCAGCCCATATCTCGTATGGTGTCTTATCAACCAATTTAGATGGAACTCTATTTAGAAGATAAATTGTGGTTTCAGTTGTGTATCTCCAAATGGATACAGGAAGGACTACATGACTCATCATGGAATGTACCATATCTAATAGTGTACAATTTCTCTTCTTAGAAACTCCAATATGTTGTGGAGTTGCAGAAGGAAACCATTGTGAGAGAATCTCATTATCTTTTAAGTAACCAAGAAACTTATGGTCTAAGTATTCATTACCTCGATCTAATCTAAGTGCCTTAATAATTTTTCCAGTTTGTTTCTCTACCTTTAGTCTAAATTCTTTGAACTTTTCAAATGATTCAGACTTTTGTTTCATCAAGTACACATAACCATATCTAGAAGGGTCATTTATGAATGTAATAAAATATGACTATCCACCTCTAGCATTTGTGGACATAGGTCCACATACATCTGAATGTACTAATTCTAGTAATTCACTAAAACGTTGTCCCTTTCCCTTAAAAGGTAGTTTGGTTATCTTTCTCAATAAACAAGATTAACAAATTTTATATGATTCATAATCAAAAGGATCCAAATATCCTTCTTTATACAATTTTGTGATTTTAGATTCGTTGATATGACTTAACCTACAATGCAATAACTAAGTTAGAGTTTGGTTACTTAATTTACTTTTCTTGCTATTTATGTTAAGAATTGACTTTTCTATATCTAACTCATACAAACCATTTGTAAGCAATCCAGATTTATAATAAATATCATCTTTATAAAAAGAACAACTGTTATTCTTAATTATAAAGACAAATCTAAATAAGAAATAGAAATGATGTTTTTTTGTAATAACAGGAACATAATAACAATTATCAAGTTCTAATATAAGGCTAGAAGGCAAAGCTAAACTACAAGTCCCTATAGCTAATGCAACAACTCTTGCTCCATTGCCAACTCGCAGGTCCACTTCCCCTTTCTTCAATGATCTACTCCTTGTTAACATCTGCATGTTATTATACAAGTGAGAACCATAACTAGTATCTAATACCCAAGAATGTGGAACAAAAGTAGAAAGATTGATCTTAATCATAAACATACCTGAGGAACCAGCTTCTTTAAGCCTTTTATCTTTCAGGCTAGCAAGATAAGAGGGGCAATTCTTTTTCCAATGTCCGTTAACCCCGCAATGATAACATGTTCCCTTGTCATTGCTCTTCTTCTTGACACCTCCTTTGGCTTTTACTACATTAGTAGAAGCCTTCTATTTCTTATTATTAGTCTTATTAAAGCCCTTTTTCTTGCTTCTAGAAGAACTAACAACAAGTACAAACCTGGGTTCTAACAACAAGTACAAACCTAGGTCCCTTTTTAAGGCACCCTTTTATAGTCTTAAGCATGTTTAATAGTTCAGGCAGTGTCATGTCCTTCTGATTCATGTTGAAGTTCATGAAAAACTATGAAAAACTTGAACTCAGAGACTGCAGCACCAGATCAACACTTAACTTGTGGTTCATGACAAAAGTCTAATTAGGCCAATTTTTTAATATACCCAATCATCTTTAGCACATGAGCGTTGATTGAAGATCTTTTTATCATCTTGCATTGAAATAATGCCTTGGAGATTTGATATCTCTCCACCCTACTCTGTGTACCAAATAACTCCTTAAGATGCAGTATCATAGTAGGTGCATCCATGTTCTCATGCTACCTTTGAAGTTCAGGAGACATGCAAGCTAACATCACACATGTAGCTTGTTCAACGTCATCAATATAATGTTGATATTTCTCTCATTCTTCATCAGTAGCATCTGAACTATCAAGAACGTACAACTTCTTCTCTTGCTTAAGAACTATTCTTAGGTTTCGAAGCCAGTCCAAAAAGTTGGGTCCAGTTAGTTTGTTAGCATCTAAGATGCTCCTCAATGTCAGGTTGGTACTTATCTTCAAATTGAATAATCAGAAAAAAAAAACATAAAAGGAGCATAAATTAGTTTATATCCAAAAATCAAATAAAATAAGAACTTTTAAAATATTTGATTACTCCCACTATTTTCTACAAAATAATAGCTCTCACTATTATATCGAAAAATTATCAATTCATTTCTTAGTGGGCTAGGATCCTATTTAAAATTAATTGATCTTGAGTTTGCTCAACAAACCAACTAAAATTAAATTAGATAGAAAATAACTTTTCAATCACATCTCATGTGACTCCTAGTACTGTTAGGTGACAACTTTTACCAAAATATATCAAATATGTTATTCCTAATTGTCTCTAAATTTATACGAACATAAGTTTACTCATTCAAATCATACAATTTTATTTAAGTAAAACCCATTAATTTAAGATAAAACATATTCGGATAAAAGTGACCTTGAGTTTACTCAATAAGTCAAACAATAAACAGAATCATGGTTTTATTCTAAAATAATGAAAGACAACTATTACGTTCATAACATGTACTTAATATTTTATTGAGGGATTTTAAAATTTAAAAAAAATTTGGTCTTATCAAAATAATATAATCTCATTATATTTATAATTTTAAACATAATCCAATTATAAAATAAATTATTTAAAACTTTGGCTTGATTCTAATTGTTGATTTGATAATAAATTTAATTTAATAATTCAATTCTTAAAAAATTGAATTAAATTCCAAAAACATTCCTAATAAATATTTTTTGAAAATAATTTTCAAATTTTAATAAAACTCTATTCAATTTTATTAGGAGTGGAAATTAATTTAATCTCTATTAAATTAATTAAAGACAATTTAGGGTTTTAAAATATTTTTAAAACATATAAAAATTGGGTGGGAGAGTGCCTGGTGCATGCAGAGCATGCGCCAGATTGTAACATGCGCGGACACTTGGTCAAAGGAGATGTCCAGCGAAGACGATGGATACGCACCCCATTGTCTTCTCCATGAAGCCATCTCCTTCTTCTGAAACTTTCCCACGTTGTATGACTCTTCGAATTGCCACCCAAGTCGCTCGAACAACTGCCTCAACCGTAACAATCGCAACACCACGTTTCACGTTTTTCATCCTCAACTGTTGAGTCTCCAATCAACAGTTCCCTAATCCCCGCCTCCTCACCCTCAACTCCTTGCCACCGTCTCTCTACGCTCGCAACCATGGACAACTAAAGCGACACCATCCATGGCATCACCTATATGGGCAATTAACGCCTATCGTCTTCTTCAGCTGCGATAATAGCCTAACAACACCATCGATTTCGATGGTAATCTCCACAGATGGGCAATAATTGCCCATCTGTATTCAATAATAATCAAGCATTTAATTCAAGATTAACAATTAAAGGAGGCTCTGATACCACTATTAAAATCCAACCGTGATCCAATCATGAGCGCAGTGAAAAACAAAATTTTTTACGAATTCCGAGTGAGTCCTGATAATTGATTAAACTTGAATAAAATAAAATTTGATTTAGAAATCGTACCATGTTCGCTTTCCAAAGAAAAATCTTTGAATCTTTTCTCTGATCGATCAATTACCAACTGTCCAATTGTCTAGCTTCTAATGGTATCCACAGAGTAATTCCCAAATTGTTTTTGAGAGAAAGAAGATAAAAGTGCTAGCTTCTAAAAAACTCTTCGCTTTAAATAAAAAAATCATAACAGTCTTTTATTAAAATTAAATCTCTTTAATTATAATTATAATCAAATTCTAATTCTAATTAATTTAATTGTAATAAAATCATATCTTATATTTGATTCCTACAATTTTTCTAATTTTATAATTAAGTGCAACTTAATAAAATTAATTTTCTTTCACAAATTGCTCTTTGATGTGTGACATATTAGGTTCTTAATAAATTGTCAATGATTATAAATTATAATTCTAATTCACAATTAGAATTAGATAATTTAAAAGTCATTTTAATTTATCTTTAATTCTCCAATTAAATAATTCATAATTATAAATCTTGATTGACATCTAGCAACATGTCATGATTACCCAAATATCAGGAATGTCAAAGTGATTGACTTAACCTGTCCATGCATGGTCATAATGTATAATTTAATCCTCTCATCATTCAATATTCTAATTGGATAGAGTATGGATATGGTGTCTACTCTTATCATCCAATCATATTCGTTTTTGCTAATTAGTAATTGATTAATAATTAAAATTTGAAAATTCCTTTTTAAATATCAATTTACTATGACTAGAGAATTTTATAAATTATTATTAATTAAGATCGATAGAATATTCTCTCTAATTGCGTTAGAGTAATGAATCCTATATTGACTTACTCAATTATCTATATATGATTCATACTGTATCCAATTACTATCGACTGAACTATCCTAGGACAATTCATAAGTAGTATCAAAACACAATAATTTCCATAGTAGATACCTTGGTAATCTCAAGTCTGAGAATCAATTATACAACTATCATTATGAGAAAGTACATAGACACATAAGTAATATTCTATTCGGAATTCTCATAATTGGGTTAGTTCAGTGACTTATTTTCTAATAATCACCCATACATTAGTTTAATTATCTCTATACTTTAATTTATGAAATCAATTACTTTCTTTATAAAAAAGAAACATAATATGTGCTAGTTTTATCGTTTCAACAATATTCAGTCTTGAAAAACTACAACTAGGAACATTTAAGAATAATATGTAGGTATAAATTGAATATCATAATCATAATTTCAATTACACAGTAATTATTTCAAGGATTTTATCTTTAGTATTAAAACATAAAATATTAAAAAAATTAATACATAAAGATAAATAATGTTTTTTCATTAATTAAATATAATGTCATACATTAATTTGCATCCAATTGATTAACTGTAAGGGTATAAATTAAGAGATCTTGCCTATTGACTATTCTTTCTCCTTATTGCTCCTCCTTTCCCTATCCATTAACCCTACACAAGAAAACAAGCACAATCGTAGATGGTGAGAGCCAGAGATTGTTATCAACTGAAAAAGGTTATATTTTTAATTAACAAGATGATAACAACGTTGTTGGGAATTTAGACCTTCTAAACCAACACCCAAGGATATATAATAGACAAAAATATCAGAAAATAACAACACAAGAGAATTTACGTGAAAACTCCCAAACTGGACAAAAATCACGGGCACCGAGAAGAAAATCCACTATGTGAAAAATTCTTACAATCACACAATTTTTCCTCTCACCCAATCCTCCAATACACCAACACACTCACAAAGAAATACACAAGACAAACTCTCCAACTCTCACCTCAAAAGAGGAATTTAACTAG
>JANITW010000235.1:28348690-28367231 GCA_027564335.1 Erythroxylum williamsii | reverse complement strand
AAAAATTGTTATTTTAAAAATTATTAAAATTGAAAAATTATTAAATTTAAATTATTTTCAAATAATAGAAAAATTAATAATTGAAAGAAAATAAGCGACGTTTTTAGAAACGTCACGAAAGACATTCTGCGACATTTCCAAAAAAACATCGCGAAATGTGCAAACTTTTAGTGACGTTTTACGTAAAACACTGCATAAGGCTTTTTCCTACACCACATTCCGCGACGTTTTTTGTGACGTTTTTTGACATTCTATGACGTTTTAAAAGCGTCGCAGAATGCTTGTTTTCTTGTAGTATGATAAGTTTACTACTCCTGTATTGTTGTCATAAAACTTGTTTTTATTAACATTTATAAGAAATTTAATCGCTTAATTTTCTGTTAGGACAAATCTATCTTAGGAAAAAAAATGGGTTCTTGGTTCACCTATGCATATACAACATTTCAGATGTAAGCAGAATGGCTTATTCACTTACATCAATCAAACTAAGTCAAGCCATATAAAAATGACCACACCAATGTAGAGTGATTTTAAAATAAAAACAAAATGCACATATTGTAGAAGGATCACACAAAATGGACAGATTTACAAAGGGATTTTGTGGTTTATAAAGTAACATGGACCACATGCAGCAAATATAATGACATAAAAGGACTGCCTTCTACAATTGTTTATCTGCTCTCTATTTATTTCCTTCATCCTCGTGTTCACCAAAGGAAGCTAGCGTGGGATGAAGGAGAGGGGAGAAACATTATGTCTACTATAGAAATTAAGGAGCTGCAAAGTAGAGGGGCGAAACATTAAAGAAGCTAGAGGAAGATTATGCATTAAAGAAATTAGTGAGTTGCAAAATAAAGGGGAGAAAAGTTGAAGAAATTTAGGAGAATTTAGAGATTTGGTATTAATTTAAGGTTTTGATAGATTAAGGTTACTTGATTAGGAAATTTCGTGATTGTTGATTAACTATTCTAAAGAATAAATATAAATAATTTAAAATTGTTATCTATTAATGGGGACCACAAAAAAAATATAAAAAAAATTGTGTCATTTGTTTATATCATATGGCAGTAGAGTCCACAAAAAAATTTTAAAAATATAAAAAAATTACTACATTAACTTAACTGATAAAAGTTTAATCACATTAAACTTTCTATCCATTAAAGGTCTCTTTCAAATGTTTTCAAAACATTAGATTTCTAATTGAAAGCTCAAAAATGTTAAAAACATTTAGTTTAGACAATTTTTCATAACATTAGAGTTCCTTTTTAATAATACCAAACGCTAAGATATAAATTAATTTTTAAAAAAATCTTTAAATAAAAAACTCCGTTTACCAGAAAAGAAAAACCATATATATAGATAAATATTAATGTAAAACAAAGCATACACGTTGTAATATGTTTGCTTTAAAATGCCAAAGAGAGTCCTTGTCATTTTGTTTCTTAATATTATTATAATGAACTATCATATTAATATATCATAGTCGTACATGTGATGGAGTAAAAACAACCAAAACACCATCATTAAGGTTGCTAACATAGATTGCCACAAATGATGGTCTTATTACAAGTCAGCATACACATGGAATTACATAATTATATTAAAAATTATAAAAGTTTAAGATGATTAATATATAGTAAAATTGAAGTTAAAGAAGAGTTGCCTTACGATTGTCGTTGTCACTCTATTGGAAATCCCAAAGAAAGCTTCCATAACTCATTTGAAGTTAGCTTGGATCGATATATTTAAAGTGGTGAAAATGTTGAACCCTCGAATTCTTTGAAGCCAACAATTTATTTTTTATCTAAAATCATTATATCCATAATAAATTCTCCAAAATTCATTATAAAATTTATGCTTTTAAGTACAATATAAAACAAATTTCAATATGAAGCTATTAACATCATAAATTATTTCAAAATCCTAGTTATTCTAATCCAAAGTAAAGAAGACAAAAAATATATCATCCTCAAAATTCTCAAAATCTTTAAATTCTTAAAAATCATAAATTCAAATAAATATAAACTTAATCTATTTTATTTTCTTATTATGAGAATTATGGGACACCAATAATATAGGTAACATTATACTCAATTTATATCTCTATTTATGTTTAAATATTGATCTATTTTCCATATAGAATTTGTTTTAATCTCTATTTATCTTTGCATGTGTGTGTGTTTTTATGTAAAGTTTTTGCCTTTTGAATCTAACCTTAATTCACTTGCTCTGTTAATACATTTGTGTTTATGGTTCTAGGACTAACATTTGTGCTTACGGATTTGGTTAAAGGATGGTATTTGGTATATTAAAAAAAATCGAAGATAAGTAAACTATTGAACTAATGTTTTTAGGTATTGGAGTTTACCAACCAAAACATTCAACTACCACTCCCACGCTTTGCAGGTAACATTCTAACTTTCACACAAATTGCCATCTAATCGAATGTTCAGCCCACCTTATCTGACTCGATATAAGCCATCTTACTTTCAGTCGCTGTTGCCATCCAAATTAGATACTAAAAAAATTATCAGGAAGAGAGAAGAGTGACAAAGGATTATGGAAGGGAGGAGTGAAGACCCACCATAAATTTCTTCATAATAACATTTTATGGTAAAAAGTAATAAAGAGGTGGGAATAGGAATGCATCATTTATTCGCCGATTTTTTATTATTTACTTACTATTAATAGATAAAATAGGGAATGACAAAACTGGAATAAATTCTAAACAATCCTAAGCTTTCATTCCGAAGGAGGTGTGAGTATAATTTGGTTTCAAATATCAATAATAAGAGATAAGAAATATAATTAAAATATTATCAAGTTATTATCAAGATATTGACTTTTATTTAAATATTATCATCAAAATTACATATTGTGATATTTTATAGTAATTTTTAACAATTATTTGATTTTGTTTCATTGATATTTTTATTCTTCTCATAAAATCATTAATAATTATTTAAAAATTAATAATTTTATAAATCTTTTTAATTTTTATTTATAAAAAGAAAATTTTTAATTAATTATTTACAAAATAAATCATATAATAACTAAATATGAGTAAGAAATTTGTCATTATTATTTTTGGTATTCAATCTCAAATATTGACATAACTATTAACTTTGTTAAATGTTGTATCACACATGCATAATCAGTAATTTTATTTTTATTCCTATTCCAATTTTCACTTTTCATTTCCATTTTCATTTTCATTTCCCTTTTTATTTCAATTTTTTCATTACTGGTTACCAAACGAGACCTTAGTGTATCATTAAGTTGACGTTAAGTTATTTTGCTAGACGTGGTGGTGTTAATTGTAGTGGCTTCATCTATGAGGAGACCAAAGGTATTCTCAAGATCTTCCACTACAACAAAGTTGACATTTGGCTACAAAAAAATTGTAGCTAAATGTGTAAAACACATTGCCTGTGGTTTTTAGCTATGTTTTCGTTTTGTCGTCCAAAAAGTCACCAAATCTCCTTAGTTGAAAACTATAGACGACATTTTCATAAATTGTTATCAATAATTTTCAGCTACGCTTTGTTTTTATAGCCAAAAACTATTTGCTACGTTTCATAAATTGTCACCAATAGTTTTGACTACAATTTTTTTTGTAGCTAAATACTATTGCCTACGTTATCATAATCGTAATCAAACATTTTTAGTTACGTTTTCGGAAACATAGCCAAAACTTTTTAGCTACATTTCTTAAAACATAGCTAAGTGTTTTAGCTACGTTTTAGCCAATTGTTATACAATTTTGTAACAAATTATTTTTTACATTTTTAATCCATATTATTGTGTATAATGTATCGATATATTTTTATTGTAAATACAAATAAATTGTATAAAAATAATTCAAAATATGAAGAATTATATATAAAAATAAATATCATTATATTATATCAATAAGAAGAATATTTTTTGTATAAAAGATTTTAATTACAACTTTAACAATTCTTATAGACAAAATAATAAATAAGGAGACCAATTTGCAAATTATAAATGCTCATATTACAAAAAGTAGAACACAAATAGAACGACTAGCTAGTATTGTCCATGTTGATGAACCAGCCATAATCCAAAAAGCTAGATAAAATATAGTAAAAATATTGTGAGTATTGAAATAATAGGTTATAATTAAAACAACCATCATATGACCTTACCATTTATGACAAATCACTCAGTAGTTACATCTTCCTCAATTTTGTAATCCAAAGAAAAAAATATTAAATTTAAATTATAATACAAACAGGAATTGAAAGAAAAAAGTATAAGAGATATAATTAATACCCTTCGCTTTCCTCTTCATTTCTATTATAATCTAGGCTAAGTAACATATCATGTTTTGTTATTCTTGTTGGAGTTTCTTATAAGTTAGTCTTAAGCACCTTCTTTTCCTCTTGAAGTTATTGAATGATTATTTTATTTGATGAGATTGAAACATTTGGCTTAGGGTTTTTAACATATCTAGAATGTGTTCTAAGTATGGTATTACAAATGTCTTCTACACTGAACTCATTTCCCTTATACATATATTTCTCTAACAACTCTTGCATCTTATTATAAAATTTAAAAAAACAAAACCAATATTCAATCCAAATATTATTACTTACTTCATTAATAAATGAACTAAAATATTAAATAAATTTGTATACTTATATAGATTTCTTCTGCTTCTTCTGACATCACCCTTTACGTTTCTTATAATGAGTGGCTTTTTATACTATGATCCTATCACACTCTTGTCTATATAGTTGCTTCTGACTCTGCTTAAAGATAGAAAAATACAAGGCATAATAAATAATATAATGTTTATTGATATAATTATATCTTGCAAACAAAGATCTTACATATTCATTGCGGACAACTATAAATGATTTTGACCCTAGATTATGAGGTGTTTTCATTTTTGCTCTACTGAACTTTGCTTTCTCACAATTTCCCTAAATAAGGAAAAAAGATTAGGTAGTCATTAAATCATTAAACAAGAATAATGGAAACAAACTTGAAGGCAAAGAAAACAAATATGAACTTTCAGGTTAGCCTAATAATCACACAAACTATTTCAATTTCCTTAAGACATTCATTCGGCAACATGTCTTCATGCCTTTACATTAGATGGAAAAGATTTACAATATCGATTTAACATTTGTTTGTTGCAATTCATAACCTCTAGTTTTACCTCTACATCTTTTTATAATACTAGCATTGGAAACTGACAACAAATCAATAATGATAAGGAAACATTAGAATATATAAATATATATTTGAGCATAAGTATATTTGTAGGTGATAAAAATTAACAAACTTGCACCAGTTTCTTTATTGTTGTTTAAGGAAAAATGAAGTTTTTTATTATTAATTTCATTGGTGTCTGAGGTATAATGATGTTGTTAGCTAGGAATTGAATTGATGGAAATAACTGAATGATCTCATTGAAGATCCATAGCTGCCACTTTTTCCCTTTATTTATACCAAGTGTTATTATATTGGATATCTATAAAAAAACATAAATTTTCGTAACATTGCAATACATCTAATCATCATTGTCAACATACATTCAATCGTTAACATTAATTGCATTAACATAAGTTAATCATCAATGTTACACATATTAATAACAAAAATGTTACCAAAATTACTTTTGAGACAATATAAAGAGCACTTTCATGATATGTCCAATCATCATTATCAACTTACATTCAATCATTAACATTAATTGCATTAACATAAGTCAATCATCAACAATATGTACATTAACTACATAAATGTTACCAACATTATGTTTGAGACAATATAAAGAGCACTTTTATGATACATTTCATGATACCTTTAATCGTCATGATCAAGATCTTGAAAATCATCATCATTAATTGCATTATGATTTAACTCTTCATTATTATTATTGATAGATGGATATTTGACTATATTTTAATACCCATATTTAATATATTTTTCTTGATATTTTATACTTTTATCTTATATTTTGTACTTAATTCACCTCAAGTGTGTATAAAGATGATAATTTCCCTCATAGACTTAAAGGAGAAGAAATCAAACAAAAACATGGCATAAATGAAGAACTAAAAATTTTGAAGGAATGTATGGCCATGCATATACCCGTGCAATTCTATTTATACACAATCTGATGCACGGTCGTGCATCTCCCCAAAACCCTAATTTTTTTATAAAGAGATGTTTTGAGAGGTAAAAGGGTACGCAATCGGTGGTAGTTGTAAAGAAAACATATAGAGGCGATTGCAGACATAGAACTAGTTTTGTAGGTGCGATTTTGGTCTAAAGAAGTGGAACATATGAAGAAATCAACAAAATATCTATCAAAATATAAGATCAAGCCTCTACATCACAAAACCATTTGAAATAAGTCATTTAGGAAGATTTAGAATTATGAACCCATTGTTTTTTATTCGTACTTTTGTTTATGTATGTTTGCTTTTATATTCAATCATGTGTAAATAAACGTCTAGTTAGTATTTAGGTTAGATGAACCTTATGTTGATACTTTGGTATGATTCGATTCTTTTATTAATGCAATTGGTTGTTTGATGTATTGTGATTACGCATGTTATTTATGTTCTAATAACCTGAGAATATTCAACCATACTCTGATTTCATATGAATAGATCTATTGTAATTAGAAGAAGTTAATTGTGATCTTAGGGATAGGATGACATAAATTTTCTAGATTAGGGTCAGAACTAATAGATGGACTCATAAATCTGTAACGCAATCCAATAAGATTTAACCTTAATAATTTGGTTAGAAACCTTAGGATTAGTTATTAGTAGACTCAAGATCAGCTATTAGCATATCATATAAGAATGTCCATGGTCCAATAAATCTTTTAAAAATTGCATGATAAAAGAACGATTTGTTTAGGGTTTAGGGGGATTTGAAAACCTATATACCAGTTACTTGATATTGATAACTTCCTAGTCTTCTTAAATTCTCTGTTCAATTTCATTAATTATGTTATTTTATTTGCTTAGTTTTATTTTCGTTATTAAAAAATAAAATCAATCCCTAGGCTAGGTAATAGGGGAAGGATAACTACTAGTATTCACAATCTTTGTGGGATCGCCTCGTACTTGCCGGTACTAGCTACAACTACATTATGCATTGTAGTTATTATAGTATTGACTAACTCACAAAATAAGTCAAATTTTTGGCATCGTTGCCAGGGACTTTGACATTAGGAAAGCCTGAATGTTATTACTCTAGTTATTTTTATTTTTAATTTATTTTATGTTATCTTTTTTTATTTTCTTTGATTTTAATTTTGATTTTGTATTTATTTTATTTTATTGAATCTTGTTGTATTTATGGATTATTAATTTAATTATCTTTTCAATTTCTCTATTTGATCTTGAGTTTTGGTTTACTATAGAAATTATAATTTATTGTCATAGCCACATATCACAATAGAAGGATGAAGAAGACCAGACTTTTAGGGAGCGAGAATATGCCTTTGCAAACTATGACATCACCATATGGGAAAGTGATGTGTTCTCACATAGTTTTGGAAGCTTAACCGATATGTAAACCGTGTATTGACATTGGTGGGAGTTGTCAATATAATTATGAATGCCAAGCACCTACTAATACATGGTAGCAACCAAGTATATACAATAGACCTCAGGATGGGTTATACAAGAATAACTATAATTCAAAGTGGAGTAATTCTTATATTTATTGATGAAACAATTACACTCCAACTAAATACTTACAGCACCAAGCACCTCCAATCAACGAGGCAACTTTGAAAGATAAATTAATGGAAACCCTCGCTAAAATGAAAGCTGACTGACGCGCATTTGAGAGTAAAGAAATTAAATGAAGGGATATTTCAAAGAAGGCTTCCGAATGAAAAAGAAAGTATTACAGATCAACTAATGGAATGCCTTACTAAAAGAGTACCTAGTCAAAGTGAATTCGATAAGAGAATTCCTTCAGTTGCATATCATGAGTATAATCTGAGCTTCCAACCATTTCAGAGTAAAGAAGAGACAACATTTGATTACATGAATAAAAATACATTTCAAAAAGGTGAGGAGGTAGCTGCTACTCTGACAGATATGATGATTAAGTCTATTCAAGAATCCAATATGAGACATAGGAAATAAAGGCTCGTACAGAATATATTGAATCAAATCAATCAACTGGAAACTAATAGGGAGTTTGCCTAGTCCTAATGAAACAGATCCTAATGTTTATGGAATAGATATAACCCTTAGTAGTGAAGATGAGCTCTCAGAAGAAGAAGAGTAAGAGGAAGCAAGTATTACAAATAAATTAATGGAACTCCTTGTTGACATTAAAACAAGGCGACGTGAATTCAAGAGTGAAGAAAAGGTAATAGTTGGCCTCATAAATGGAATGACATTCCAATAAGAGCTTCCAAAAGAAGAAGAAGTCTCCATCTAAGAAGGAAAAATAGAGGAGTGGCAGAAGGTAATTGAAGAAGATGAGTCAGAAACCTCTATACAAGAAGAAGAAGAAGAAGAGTGGATAGACGAAGTTAAGGAAGAACTGGTGGTGTAAATAAGTAACGAAACTACTAATGAGGTGTTGATAGTATCCTTAAATACAGAGGGTTACCACTTCATCCAAAACAAGTTGTTTGAGTTAATTGACAATTCAGGGAGTTTTTTTATTCCCTCTTTCATTAATAATTTTTCATGAAAAAGGGAATTATTGTTCATAATTGGATTTATTAATTTGATAAATTATGTCCTTATTATTATCTTACAACATGTTGCTTCTTTACAAGCTATGAGTCGTTTTGTAGAAAAAAAAAAGTGGAAGCAAGTCGTTGATTATTGATCTAGGATGATATTAAACATGCAGGTTATGTCAAGCTACTGACGTTAAAGAAGCGTTGCATGGGAGGTAACCCATGAGTTTTAATTGAATTTCATTTTTTATGTTATCTTTTGTTTGCTTTCGTCTTAGTAGATGACTTTATTTTTTGATATATTATTTCTTTTTTTTCCTTTTATCCTTTTCATTTATATTTTACAAGGATGTTAGTTTCATATTGGATGGATCAAAATAAAAAAAATCGTCATATTTAAGAAAGTTCCAACTTAATCCTCTCACTTATTCATAAATGCTTATATTGTGTAAATTAAGGGTAATGTACAACTTTAAGTGTGGAGAAGGGTTTAATCAATTATAATGACTTCTTTAAGCTTATTATACTCCTAATTATAAATTTTATTAACTAATATCTTGAATTGGTTGAATCTGTCCATGAATGCTATATTTCCTTGTTGAATATTAACTTGAATTGGAATGCAAAACGATGATGGTTACAAGAAAATTAGCTTTCTAAGTCATGTTTTTTGTAATCATTAAACTATTTAAGTTAAATGAAAATTGAGATACATATATATACCCAATATTTTTTCCATGAGCTTTTCAACCTAAAGAGAAATTTTTTCAAAATTTTGAAAGCTTTTGTTATTCTTTCATGTGTGTGTTATTATTGTATAATAGGTTAATTCTAGAAGTTGCTTTTATTATGCATGTTGAGACAATATTTGTTAAATTAGAAGCATTGATATGATAAAGGCACATAGAATCAACAACTCGTTTCATCCTATTTCTTTGAAAATTACCATACCTAAAAATTTACCTTTAGGAATAACCAAGTTGAGCCTTAGCCTTTTTCATTGATTAAACTCACATATTAACCTTTATCCTATTTTTGCTTTGAAGACCTTTTTTATTTTTTAAACCCTGAAGGTTATTTATATTATCTACTTTGTTGAGACTTGAAATTTATGAAAGGTCCAATATTTCTTGAAGTGTGGTACTAAATGTTTAGTATGAAAAAAAGCATAAAAGAAAGAAATAAATAAATAATAAGCATATAGTACCATTAGTTTTACAATGAAAGGACTTATGTGTACTTGTAAATGAGTTTTGAATTATATGGTGTAGTAAATTTCCTTCAACTTAACCCTTTTATTATCCTATTTATATCGTACCTAAGCCCTATTACAACCTACATAAAGACATTTTAATTTTGTTTCTAGTTTGTACATAAGTGGTGGAGATGTGATTTTGTTATAAGTCTATTGTAAAAGTTCTACTATGCATTGATTGGGAGTTTTACTGCTTTTCAGCCTAAACACTTGAGTGCATTAAGTGAAATCTTAGTGAGGGTGTAAAGAGATATGTTTTTTTATTTCAATGCGATTGTTGATGTGATTATTATTAATATTACTTAGGAAATTAATTTTAGGACAACTTCATTATGATTGTATGTTAATTTGATTTAATAGGATACAATGATGTATAGTATGAATGCACAGATTAAGATTGATCATGGATTGATGTTGTAAATTTATAATTTTGATTATGGTTTGCTTGAGGACAAACAAAAACTTAAGTGTAGGGATGTTCGATATATGGATATTTGATGTATTTTACGACCCATATTTGATTTATTTTATTTGATATTTTATATTTTTATAGTATAAAATATACTTAATTTGCTCCAAGTATGTATACAGTTGATAATTGCCTTTATGAACTTAAAAGAGAAGAATTCAGATGAAAACATGGTGTAAAATGAAGAATCGACAAATCTAAGGTCATGCACTTTCTCATGGATGTGCACTTTTGTGATATCTAGAGAATTTTGGTTATGCACAATTTGATGCACAACCATTCATCAGATTGTGCATCTCCCTAGAACCCTAAATTTTGTTATAAAGAGATGTTTTGGAAGATGAAAAAGTAAGCAATCGGTAACAGTAGTAATGTAGATGTGGGGAGGCGATTCCAAACGTGGAACTTGTTCTCTATATGTGATTTTGGTCTAAAGAAGTGGAAAATTGATTGTTTGATATATTGTGATCTGATTAGGCATTTTATTTATATTCTAATAACTCAAGAATATCATATCATAATTTGATTTCATTCATAGAGATTGAGAAATCCTAGTGTGAATATATCTACCATAATTAGAAGGAGTTGATTGCAATCCTAGAGATAGGATGACGTAAATTTTCCAAATTAGGGTCAAACCTATTAGAGGGACTCATAAATCAAGAACAAAATCCTATAAGATCTAACTTGAGTAATTCAGTTAGAGACCTTAGGATTAGTTGTTAATACACTCAGGATCAACTATTAACATACCATAAAAGTCTCCATGGTCTAATAAATCATCAAATAATTACATAATAAAAGGTCAATTTGTTAAGGTTTAAGGGGATTCAAAACCTAGATACTAATTACTCGATATTGATAATTTCGTAATGCATCTTAGATTCTATATTCAATTTCTTCACTTTTTATTTTATATGCTTAGTTTTATTTTCTTTATTAAAAACTAAAATCAATCTTTAGGTTAGATAATAGGGAAAGGGTAATTACTAGTATTCATCCTCTTTGTGGGATCGACCCATACTTGCTGATACTACCTATAACTATGTTGTGAACTTACGGTTACTACAATATTGACTAACTCAAAAAATAAGCCAATCAATTATATTTGTCCAAAATATAATCATTACCATATAATTCATTCTTAATACATTCTTCATCTCTTTCTATGACAAAATTGGCTTTCACTTCATTTGCTTCTAGTATATTAGGATTAATAACTCTCCTATCGAATGATGATATCTGCATCTTCTATTTCAAGGGTTAGATTATACAGCTCCGATTCAACCTCTTGATACATATCATCACCATCTTCACCCATTGGACCATTTTCCTTTTCACAAAAATAAAAAAGATTTTGGTGTTAAAACTTTTGAACAATAAAGTGTTATTGAGATAGAATTGACTTGACTTGTTAGCACAAATGGTTCATTTTCATACCATATATTACTAACATTGATGCTAGTAATATTTTCATTCACTTTTATGTTAATCCCTTTGTCACTAAAATTAAACCATTTGCAGTTAAATAGAATAACCTATTTATTCTTGATGTAATGCAACTTTATTATTTCTGAGATGACACCACAAAAGTCCATAAAATCACCATTATATGGTCCCTCAATAACAACCCCACAATCTTGGCTTCTAAATCGACTGTCATAACCTTTTATATGAAATCTAACTCCATTAACAATGCCATCTTCATTTTTTCCCAAAGCATATAATGTTATCATTGCCTCTGGCAATTTACAATTGTGTAACTATATCATCTATAAAAAATATAATTAAAATTTAATCTCACTAACAATTTTCATTTGTTCATTCTATTCCATAAATAACTTACTCGAGTCCTAAACTATGATGGAAAGTTTACCTTATGTCTTACTTCAACATTTGCTTCTAATCTCAACTTTGTGATATCTATTTAAAAAGGTAAATTAATGTTAGAAAATATAGGTTGAATGCTAAATTTAAATATAAAATAATGAATGAGAAGTAATTTACATAATCCATATATAAATCGACTTCCTCACAATTGTTTAAAATATACCAATGACTAATTTCAAGTTCATCTTTAGTTAACTCCACGTTTTCCTTTTCCAAGTGTTCGTACTTTTTGGGGGAAATTCCATCTTGATCAAAATCCAAGTTATCTTTTTCTTTACTAAGTCTTGTCTCCATATCATTTAAGTATATAGAACAAAATGTTTAACACTTATTATATAAATAAACCTCTATAATAGAGCCTTTAGGTTAAGCTCTATTATGCATATAGCACTTAAAAGAGCCTAAAAACCTAAACAAAATATAAACATTAGCAACTAAAGAAATTTCATGAAGTTAATATAAATTACTTTTCAATCAGGAACATCCATTGAAATTGAATTGGTCCGTAAAGTTTTGCCTCCTATAGTAAGTGAATTGCCAAATACTCATAACTTTCAATAACTTCTTAAAATTATCTTTAATAATTCTACCAAATGTATTAGGCAAACTAGTATCATTCATATTCTCCATATAATTCCCCAAATCCTCTATCATCTCTCCAATCCCACCATTTACTTCGTCATTGATATTACTATTATCTACATCATTATTCTTACCACCATCATCACCTATATCAATATTTCTAGCATTACTTGCTTCAAAACAAACACCATGATAAATCCATAGAGAATAAAATTTATCTATGCCTTAGATTAGCAAGTGATTATAAACCATATCTTGACTTTGAATGTTGAAATTTAAGCAATCTATGCATGGACAACGAATTTCACATTCTAAATCCATTTGATCTTTTACAAATTTTATGAAACTCTTCACTCTTTTAAGTATTAAATGAACCATTTCTGATGAGACATCCAACTTTTTATTTATATAGTTGTACATTAAAAGTAAATTACTAAATTACTAAATGCATTTAATTTGTAAATAATCATAAATCAATTTAAGTTGACATACCAACTTTAAATTTTACCAAATAATGCAATTAAACATGCTAAGAATAGGAAGCATGGACCCATATCAAAAGCCATATGTACAAGTAGTGAGTTTTAAATATACCTCTAAATTCTGAAGCAAAAATTGTAAGATTTGATTCGAAGTGTACTATTGTTGTTATGAGCTTCAACACCTCCTATTTCACTACATTTGTAATTAAAGTATTGACATCATCATTCTTAACAAGTATATCAGAGAACTCTTAAGAAAGAATTAATTAGAAACATAACCGTTTCAATCCTACCAAAGCAGCGTGCCCGAATAGTAAGAAAATTTGAATACTTTCTTATCTACAAAATTTTAACTTTCGATGAAGAATATATTTAGCTCAAATGAATTTTTAGTAAAGTGGAGTTCAAAATTGGAAGATGTAGTGAGTATTTTTTAGTTCTTTCTTTCACTTTGTGCTTTAAACATGCTTGCTATGAATATGCATTCTACATGATGCCTTTAAAGCTTTAAGATTTGTCTTTAACCAGTGTTGGCAAATTCTTAATTGATTATGAAATTATTCCATAACACTTAGTGATTATTGACATGAATTTGCTTAAGATACTTACTTCGATCATATTTGGATTTAGGCACATTTCGAAAGCAAATAAGTTAAAGTGAGTCAAAAGCTCTATATTTTAGCCATTCTCTAAAGATTAATTTTCACTTGTCTTCATGGGGCAAGAAGAACAAAATTTAAAGACAAGAAAAAAATTTCAATGCATAATCATGAGCAATCACTTTTGGCTATGGATGGAAATTTCTTATGACAGCCCATGCATCATGAATTTAGTCGCTGGATAGTTTAACAAAAATGGTGGTGCTTCATAGTGATGCAGGATCTAAACACAGCGCAGCAAGTGGAAGCATGGAGAGAAAACGACAACACAGTAGCAGGAGAACAAGAGCAAAATGCGCCAACAACCAAGACAAAGGAATAAAGACATACAACCAAGGAAGGAGTACAAAACGTAGCACAACAATATTAAAGAAAAGAAGAACAAAATGCAAAAGAGGCAGGAGTGAAACGCAAAAACAGGAACGGGGGTTTTAAAGAAGTAAACAGTGACAGATGACCAAAAACTAATTAGATAAATAGAAAAGTAGTGTAGGAGGCATTCTTAGAGAAGAGAATATCGGCTGAAGCAAAATAGAGAATAATTAGGTGTTTTGGGCTGAATTAAGGGAGAACGAAGATTGAGGTAAGCTCTCCACCATGAGGAGACCTATAGACGGGTACCTTCCCGATGCCAATTTGGAGGCAACATCGATGTCAATGACCCGGTTAAGCACTCTTTCTTTGTTTTAATTGTTTCTTTCTCTCTTTAGAAATTAATTGTGTTATCCTATATGGATTGATTTGGGCTATGGATAATTATATTCTTGTTATTGTTCAGTTATTTGAGTGTGAACTCATTGGCTATTGTGAAAGGATGATTTTAATGTATTCATTGAATCGTTTATTTGCGAACTCATTGCTATAATTTTGATATAATTTGTAATTGTTATGTTGAAATTCATGTGTAGTGATTAATAATTCGTAATCATTAGAGATAACATAACCTAGGTTAAATGATGTATTGTATGTTGTTATTACCTTGATTAATTATTTATCTTAATTCGTAATGCTACTATCCAATTAAATCTAGAGATCGTATCCTAGGTTATTTCGTAGTTAGGCTTAATTAACGATCATATCTTGATTAAACACTATCCAAGGGAAAATGCAGGTTAATTATTAACCTACGATTAATATTTGCTAGGAGAGGTTTAAGAGTAACAAATCAATGAGATATGTTTAATTAGGGTATAGGCCGAGATTGAACCAAAGAACTAGGTCCCTATCGAACTCCACACTTTTATCATTTTTTGCATGTTTTCTTTAATTTTTTATTATTCTAGTTTCATTTTATTCTCTTATTTCTAAAACCAAAACCCTTTAAATCTAATATCAACTAATTTCATTTTAACAATTTTACACACTCTCTTTATGGGATCTACCTAGACTCACCACTACTATAGTATTAGTCTAGTTTTTATTTTAACTAGCATTACAACGCGTTGTCAATCTTGGTGACTGAAGTGAATCACACGTTAGTATACGATATATAAAATGCACAAGAAGGAGGGTTGAATTGTGTATTCAAATTTTTAATACATTCCCCTTTAAAATTTTGCTTTCTCAAAACAATTGACAAACAATATTATGAAGTATTTATATCAGCAATAGAAACAAGAGTTAAGAGTGAGAATCGACACAACAATTTTGTACTGGTTCACCCCAAACCATGGGCTACGTCCAGTCCTCAAATTCCCTTCTGAGATTTCACTATACTTTATAAAAGTACAAGTATTCTTTTCACCGAGCCTCTACAAGTCTCTTACAACAAGCATTCTTTTTTTCACTTAGCCCTTTAGGCTCTGACCACGCTTCGTAACGCTAATCAAAATTAAAATAACTAGACTACTACTGTAGCAGTGGCGAGTCTAAGTCAATCCCACAGAAAGTATGTGTAAAGTTTAAGAAATGAAATTAATCGGTGTTTAGGAAAAAGGGGGTTTTGGATTTTTAAAGATGAAAATAAAAGAAAACTAACTAATAAAAACAAATTAAAGAAAACATGCAATAAAATGAAAAATGTGAGAAATTCAATAGGGACCCAGTTCTTTGGTTCAATCTCGGCCTATACCCTAACTAAGCATATTTTATTAATTTGTTGTTCTTTAACCTCTCCTAGCAACTATTAATCGTGGGTTAAAAATTAACCCGAGTTTTCCCTTAGGTTTTGTTTAATCAAGATACGATCGCTAATTAAACCTAACCACCTAACAACCTAGGATACAATATCTAGATTTAATTAGGCAGTAGTATTACGAATTAGAAAAACCGATTAATCAAGACAACAATCACATACGATGCGTCATTTAACCTAGGTCATGTTATCTCTAATGATTACGAATCATTAGTCGCTACACATAAATTTCAACATAACAATTACGGATTATATCGAAATTTTAGCAATGGGTTTGAAATTAACGATTCAATGAATGCATTAAAATCATCAATTCACAATACCCGATGGGTTCATACACAAATAACCGAATAATAACGAAAATTTGATTATCTATACACAAAACCCAAATCAATTAAAATAGGATAACGCAATCAATTCCTAATGAGAGAAAGAAACAACAAAATGATAATAAAATTACTTAACCCGGGTCATTGGCGTCGATGTCACCTCCGAACCAGCATCAGAACGTTTAGCTCTTCATAGGTCTTTTCCAAAAAATTGCTTCAGCCCTCATCTTATCTCCCACCAAAAATCCCCTTTCACTATGTTTTACTCTTCACTGCGTCCACTGCACTCTTCAAGTCCCTGCACTCTCGCGTCCACTATTCCTTCATTGTGTTGGTTTCTTGCTGTAGCTGATTCCCTAAGCTGCAAGTGGCAAGCCCAAGCTGCAGCCGCAGCTGTCTCCACACCTGGACCTGCACGCAGCTCCTGCCTTGTTCCTCTCTTCTGTGCTGTGTCTACTATTCAATGATGTGAACAATAAAGGTCACACATCAACCCTTAAAAACCTCTGCTTGTATTCCTTCTTTGCTGCTTTCCCTGGACGTTGCGTTTTGCTCTTAAATCCTTCTTATGCGTCTGTTGAAGTGTTATCGTTCTCCTACGTGCTGCCTTCCCCCATTGTATCGTCATTTGCGTTTTTATTAAACGTTGAACACACTGCGCACAGCGCAACGTTTCTGCGTTTTGCTCAAAACGCCCATTTAATTTGTTTCTCCTCCTGTGGCTGCTGTTGTTTTGGGTCTTAGGCTTGTGTCGTTTTGTATTTCATTTTTCTTGTCTTTCCTTTTTTTCTTTTTCTTTTCTTCTTGCTCCATAACGACAAGCAAAAATAAATCTTCAAAAAATGACCCAAATGTAATGCTTTCGACTCACTTTAATTACTTTGCTCCCAAATTGTACCTAAAATTAAATATGAAATAAAGTGAGTATCTTAAGCATTTTTATGTCAATAATTGCTAAGTGTAAATGATTAAAAATATCGACAATTAAACACATATCATAAACCTTCTAAAATACAGATTAGAGAAGATGGATTGATGGTGGTAGGTAACAGATTATGTATTCCTAACATGTTGGAGTTAAGAGAAGAGATTCTAGATGAGGCACACAATGTGCCTTATATTATGCACTAAGGAAGTACGAGAATGTATAGAGATTTGAAAGAGCATTTCTGGTGGAAAGGAATGAAGAAAGAAGTTGCAGAATATGCTAAAAGATGCTTAGTGTGCCAACAAGTTAAAGCTGAACACCAGGCACCTTCAGGCAAGCTTAAACCTCCGCCAATTTCGGAATGAAAATGGGAGAAGATTACGATAAATTTCTTGATAGGATTGTCAAGGACTAGTAGGAAACATGATGCAATATGGATAATTGTGGATAGGCTAACCAATTTTGGACATTTCTTGCCAATTAAGTAGATAGATTCTTTGAATGCCTTGGCCAAGAAATATGTGGATGAGATAATCCGACTTCATGGGATTCGAAACTCTATAGTTTCGGATAGAGATCCCAGGTTCACCTCCAAATTTTGAGAAAGCTTACAGGAGGCTCCGGGAACCAAGTTGTACTTTCATATAGCTTTCCATCCATAAACTGATGGTCAATCAGAAAGGACAATACGGACATTGGAGGCAATGTTAAGAGCTTGTGTTATGGACTTCAAAGGTTCATGGGATGATTATTTACCCTTAATCGAGTTTGCTTACAATAATTCCTATCACTCAGGGATTCAAATGGAACCTTATGAAGCTTTGTATGGTAGGAGGTGAAAAACTCCTATTTGCTGGGATGAGGAAGGTGAAAGGAGACTAGTAGGACCTGAGTTAGTACAAGTCACAGTTGATAAGTAAACTAGTGAAGTAGAGACTTAAAACAGGTCAAGACAGAATGAAGAGCTATGTGGATACACATATAACGGAGATAGAATTTGAAGTTAGAGACAAAGTGTTTCTTAGAGTTTCTTCATGGAAAGGAGTTTTGAGATTTGGTAAGAAGGGCAAGCTTAGTCCAAGATACATAGGCCCATATGAGATCATTGAGAA
>JANITW010000235.1:28319802-28333435 GCA_027564335.1 Erythroxylum williamsii | reverse complement strand
CATCGGAGCCTCTATAACAGTCAAATAATTTCCATTACAAAATGCACAGTCAAAATAATTTGATGATGCACATGCCTTGAATGAAAGATGTACTATGCCAATTCATGACTTTCCCGGTACTATTTCCCCTTTTCCACTTTCTTTTGTCAAATTCGAACTTTCCACTCAATTGCTCAATAATAACTCACTTCCAATTCAATAACATATTACAAAACTCCCCAATTTCAATTCTAATATTCAGTCAATTTATCCAATCATATTCGCTAGGGTATTACCTCAAAATCAATAGCACTATTCTCTAGGTCAAATTCAACCTTTATACTCAATTCCTAAAATTCCCAGTAGCATTGAATTTACTTTCAAAGTCTCACATTATACCCCAATTACCAAGAACAATCCTTAGGTTGAAATACAATCACATTCTTAACTTTCATTCACTAATTACGATCCTACTAATTTAAATTCAAACTTTCATCCTTCATATCAATTGTAGACCTCTTTCTCTAGATCACAACGAATCAAACATCACCTCAATTGGAGGTCTACATCAAAAGTTATAACTCAAAAACCAAACTACCTCTCTTCAGAAAAACAGGGGTTCGCTGCGGCGTGCCAAAATTTTCGCCGCGGTGTCTAATAGGGGCTCGCCGCGGCGTAGCCTTTCGACCTCCATCCTGCTCACCCTGACGAATTAACAACGTTAATTCGTCGTGGCGAGGCCTCACGCACGCCGCGGCGAGGACATAAGGAAATTCCTCGCGGCGTAGTGGCACGGGCGCCGCGATGTCCGAACCTCTGAATCGTCTTCTTCGACTAGCTTTCTCCCATTTTCTCTCTCTAAACTCAATCATACTTCAACTAACTACCCCATTGTTTCACAATTAAACCCATGCATGCATTTAACAACCATAAAAACACCTTAAAACCATTCTACTTACCGATCGAGCCACAAATCCCAAAATCTCTGAAATTTCTCTAACTCCTTCCACTTTCTCAATCAACGGTGAGCTCTCAACTCCAACAGATCTTCCTCTTCTCTCAAGGTTTCTAGCTGATCTTCCACCTCCAAGAAGGGGCAAGCAAAATCTAAGGTGAGGGAACAAAATCATCGAAGGGAGGGGGAAAAAGAATCGAGCCCTAGGAGAAGAAAACGACTTTTCTCTGCCAATTTTCAAACATAAGATATTTAAAGTTTAAACAATTTATACCTCTAGACTTCTTCCTTACCATACGTTTAAATCTCTTTCTCTTTTCAGTTTCATTCTTGGTCCAATTCATCTCCTAATTTTTAATGACTCGACCTATAAATTTCTAAAATCATAATTCAAAATTTCCATGACCATTAGATAATTATTTCGGTCCTATTCATTCAATCAGTCCGTCATTCAAAAAATTTCCGGTCCGGACATTTTTTCCCAAATTTTCCAGAAAATTTCTTATGGGTCACTGTCAACTGGCTATCACTCAATACAGTTCCAACTCAATATTCAAACTCGATCATTTCAAAATTCTGAATAAATCATAATTAAATCTACTTATCTCCAATTTCACAATTCATATCAATATCACAATTAAAAGCTGGGAAAAATGTTATGAATGCATGTACCTACCTGTGCATGTGCTAAAAGACTCAGTCCTCCACAATTAGAGGCCAATTGAATGTTCACCTTTCAAATATGCAATGCAACAACTTAGCCTGTCCTAATTTACCAATTTACCCTCCCCGTCGGGGACAGGATGTTACAGTATCGAACATTCAAATATTTTCAAAACATAAATAAATTAATTGATAAAAAATAACTTGTATAATTAACAGTCCATTTGTTAATATTAATTCAGTTAAATGATTTATATTAATTTTTAAACCTATTTAGTATTTTTGACACTTAATATATACTTTAAATTTAAAAATTGGGAACTGGAAAAGCAAGCTCTTGCTATTTGATGTAAGGAATTAGACCATATCTCTGTATTACATCATATCATGTGCATAAACAAGACAAGGAACATCATGTTCTTGTTGGAACAAAGACAATGCTATGAATTGAATATGTTAATTGAATATGTTAAGTGGTAAAAGTCATGGAGCACATGGGGTGTTGGTTCAACAAGTTAAAGTCAAAAGATATGTTGAAATCAACCAAAAAGTAGGAAGCTAATGACAATGGGAAGGAGGGTGAAAAACATAAGTAGGAGAGTGCCATCAAATGTAACAAAACAGAGAGTTGAAGATGGGCATATGAAAGTTGTTCGATGAAATGCTCGTAAGAGATGTGTGCTTACAATTCTTACTTGACGCACATAAGTAAACCCGATGCACACAAAATCAATAAAAACACATAAAACACCACGAAACATTTAATACAGAAATGAACAAGCAACAAACAGGGAAAAACATACCTAGTTTATAAAATTTCAAACCATATTTTAAACCCCACAATGCTCGGCCTTAAAAGAAAGGAGAAAATGGTGCACGCAGAAAATGGTGCTTTTCAAATGATGATACTGAATAGAGGAGACACAGAGGATGAAGATGATGTTGTTACTTTGAAATAAAATATAGTTAATGGACATGGGTTATGAGTATGGGTTATAGAATATAATTTATGAGTCGAGTGTATCAAGCTACGTTGATGCTTAATGGGTCGTTAATTTTTCACATATATAAAACTTACATATTATAGATAAAATTGATTCTGTTAGCTAAATTAGTAAAATATTAACATAACTAAAATTTTAAACTGAGAATTTAAATGGAAGTTTTAAAAATTTTGGCACCAAATTATAAAAAATTCAAAAAAGTTAATACTTTAAAGTTTGTTATTCATATTAGCCCTTTTTTTTATAAATGGGAAGAAAGTGAAACAAATTACATTATGAGTCTAGGGAGACAAATCCCTGATTAATCCTCTAGAAGGGCTGGGTGGCACCCAATGGGTGTAGTGTCTAAGTAATTGATGCCGATATGAAAATGAACTGCATAGTTAGCAAACCGGTCAGCGCTTCTATTACTCTCTCGATATATGTGTCGTGAACAATAGTCTAGTTTCGAGTAAATAGTTTGTTAATGCCCATCACAATAGGATTGAGAGCCCGTGAACGATTGACAGAGGAAGAAAGGATATTTATCACCATGATAGAATCCACTTCAAGCTCAATTTGGCAATATTCCAGATTTGACGCAAGCGTCAGGTCGGTATAAATACCCCAGAGTTCTGCAAACACTGCTGAGCACCAGCCAAGATTTTGAGTGAAGTCGCCAAGTCAATTGCCTGCACTATCTCGTAGCAGTCCTTTTGTTGTGGCTGTGGACAAGGAATGTTTGCATACTCCATCTGTTTTTAATTTAACCCATCCCGTGAGAGGTATGCTCCATCTAAAGAGTTGCTCCTATCGAAGGCGATGTCCGGCATTAGTTCTGCTTTGCCATATGGCAGACTGGTGGATAAGATCTGCATAAGACAAAATAAGATAAACTGGTGAGTAAGGCCAGGTGAAGAGTTCATCAAAGAGGGAAAAATTCCTACATTTTCATAGGAACCAGAAAGTAGTGCCAAAGATAATCGACCAGTCACGTCCAAGCAAGCGTTGTCGATTTCGGAGATTCGTAGTGATCCATTCCTGTTGCGTCATAGTGAAAAAGTCAGAAGAAATGATTTTCGAAGGGAATTTGTGCCACACTTGAAGAGCTCTGGCACAGTATCGCACTACGTGAATCGAAGATTCTACCATTCGGCATTGATAACAAACGCCGTCCGTAGTGAGGTGTATACGTACGTGTTGTTGATTCGTGAGTAATCGGTCTTGAGCGAGGAGATAAAGGAAGGAGCGAATGCGTTGATGTCCCTTCTACTGCTAGATTGTTGTCCAAAAACCCTGAGGCGAGGCATCTTCGTGACTCATTATCAAGCAATAAGTGGAAGCTATAGTGAATTGTCCAGTATCGGCAAGACCCTAGATTAACTTATCCTAACCCAGGAAGGGTTTTAGGGGAATTGTACCAGATATAGCCTGACAAATCGACGTCAGGAGGTAACTACGAAAGACGTTCCAATTCCACGTACCATCTGTGGTCACAAATTGTTGGACACTGCGGTTGGTAAATACATCCAGAATTGGGGTGGTAGCATAGGTAATGAGAGGTCCTACTCCTACGATTCCAAAGATCTTTCCATAAGCACTTTAAAATCTATTGCCGGTAGTTTTGATATAGACTCAAAGTAAAGGTCCATAGGCCTAGTTTCAGGTCGATCCCCCGAAAGCGAACTGAACTTGCAAGATGAGTTGGTTGGAAAGTGACCATAAAGGAGAGAAGTGCAAGGCGTTAATTCATTTCGTTATGCTGCAGTGAGCAGGAGAAATTGTGTAGGTGCCATCCATGAATGGACGGTGACATACCTTTTCTTTTTAATCAGAAAGTATAAAAGTCTCATCTAATCATATATGATATCAGCTGCAGCCAAGACCAATTGCTTTTTGGTCCAACTAAGTAATAAAATTATTGATGGGTATATAAGAATTTACGTAAATTAACAATTTGAGGGTGACCAAACTTTTAATAATATTATATCATCGAACTGGTGGTTCGGCCGTTTGAAAAAATGATACAGAAATTAATCATTCTTTGGTCAAGTAAAGAAAACAAGCCTAATTATTGGGTGTCTAAGTGAATAACCATATTTATTTATTTATATACTTGCTAAAATTAAACGTATTAAGCAGCTGGTACCCTTTTATTCATATAAAGCAGTTCACACTTTAGCCTTAAATTTGACCAATTGAATTGGTTTGCCTAGAATATTCTCTTTCTTGCCTAAAAGAGAATTAATTTTAAGAATAAAAAGCCAAAAGACGAGCAGTATTTTGAATTTTGACAGTAATCAGTATTATTAGTATTACCCGCAAAGAAAAAGACAGAGAGAGGCTTTTAATTTTAAAACACTTTCCCACGCAATAAACTGCCAATTGCAAGACAACAAACCTTAACCACCCTCAAGTTTGGGTTAATGTTGTAGGTAAGTTTTGACTAGTCTGGGGTGGTAAGCGTCGTCTCCTCCACAGTTCCTCACTTCCCACGTGTAAGTTTACCCTCTTTTGTTACACCTCGACGGACGCTTCTTCATTTTCTCTCCTACTCTGTCAGGACTTCACCTCTCCACCTACAACGTACCAAACTCACTTCCTCTGAGCTCTTTCCAAAGACTACCCATTATCTTTTTCTTTCTCCCTAAATATATCATCTTGTCTTTGTTTTTCTTGTGGGGTTTTGCGTTTGATGTAAAAATGCAACCTCCAAGCGCTTCAATGAAAGTTTCGCCGTTCGAGTTCATGTCGGCGATAATCAAGGGCGAGTTTGACCCATCCAGCGTGTCGGCTGAGTCTGTAATGATTTTGACGACTTCGATCGCGGTTTTGATTGGGTGCATTGTGGTGTTGGTGTGGAGAAGAACTAACGATCAGAAATCTAAGGTGGTGGAGGTTCCTAAGAAAGTTGTTAAAGAGGTTGAAACGGAGATTGATGATGGCAAGAAGAAAGTTACCATCTTCTTCGGTACTCAGACTGGTACTGCAGAAGGATTTGCGAAGGTTACTTATTGCCCACTTACAATTCACCTCATTTATTGCTTAAATTGACTGAATTGGCTGTTTGATTGTTGTTTTTGTTTGCGTTCACAGGCTCTAGCTGAGGAAGCAAAAGCGCGGTATGATAAGACCGTTTTTAAAGTTGTTGATTTGGTATGCCGGAGCTTTTTTTTCCCCCGTAGTTCTGTGGTTTTCCCGTTTAAATAATCCACTTTTTTGTCGATTTTTCTATTTCCCATCTAATTTTGGTTTATATTCTGTTGTATATTTTTCTTTTTTTGGGTATCTGTAGAATTGATTTTTGGATTGTTCTCTCTTTTTCAGGATGATTATGCTGCTGAAGATGAAGAATACGAGGAGAAGTTGAAGAAAGAATCATTGGCTTTCTTTTTCTTGGCCACGTGAGTGTATAGTTGTTATTTACCCATCTTTTATTCCTTTTAGCTTTTTATGTCCTCTAATTTGCTTTTGTGGCGGGTGGTGTAGTTACGGAGATGGTGAGCCAACAGACAACGCGGCTAGGTTCTATAAGTGGTTTACAGAGGTTAATTCGGAATGTGCATAAAAGTTACATTAGCAATTGTTTACGGGGTTTGATTTTGCAAGCTTATTGGTTATACATACCCGAAATATAGGGAAAAGAGAGGGGGGAATGGCTTCAAGACCTTAAGTATGGAGTGTTTGGACTTGGCAACAGGCAGTATGAGCATTTTAATAAGGTACATGTGTTTTTGTTAGATTATAGTTTCTCTTTAAGATTATTTCGTTGTTTGTTAGCTGGTTGATTAGTTTCTAATTGTGTTTGGACTTTAAATTCAGATTGCTAAAGTGGTGGACGACATGCTTGCTGAACAGGGTATACTTTTTTCATTTGCTTGTACTCTTTTTAGGAAAATCTTGTAGCTTAAGTTACTAGTTTTGAGATGGTCTACTTTTCGATGCATTGCTTCTTCTAAACAGTAATTTAACTGTCTAATTTGGCGTCTCCTAGATGATAGCAAATATAAGTATCAGTTCAAACCATGGAAGAATCAAGTAGCATGATTGCTACTCATTACTGGTGAATATTAAAATTTAGTGGCAGATGACTTATTTTATTATCCTCTAGCAGCGTCCTTCAGGTAATTTGCAATGTCAGTAAGAAAACATACAGGACCTCCGACATCATAGTTTTGGTATTTGGGTATGACATAAACTTCAATTTGAAAATGCCATTAACGAAAGATATTACATCTCTTCCATATGAGGTGTTAAGAGAGGAAAAAGCTGCAAGGTTTAGTTGCGTCTTTGTTTTTTTCCGTTTAGTGAATGCACTAACCTTATCCTTTCTTCTAGGTGTGGCGTATAATAATAATTTAGCCATCAGATTTCGATAGCTAAAACTAGGTTGTACAGTGCATGCATGTTTCATGTTTGTTCTCAAAGTCCAAACTGACCTGGTTTTCATTATTAGACATTTTACTTTGCATTTGTAGGTGGGAAGCGCATTGTCCCTCTTGGCCTTGGAGATGATGACCAATGTATTGAAGATGACTTTAGTGCATGGTACAAGAATTTAATCTATATTCTGAATCAACAGCTCAGGTTTTCTTATAAAGAGATGTCAATTTATTTTCCTGTCCTTTCCTGCTTGCTATTGTAGGCGAGAGTTGGTGTGGCCTGAGTTGGATCAGTTACTACTTGACGGGGGTGATGCAACAGCTGTTTCTACCCCATACACTGCTGCCGTTTTGGAATATCGTGTTGTATTCTATGATCCTGAGGATGCATATGTAGAGGAAAAGAACTGGAGTAATGCAAATGGCCACACTGCCCATGATGCTCACAATCCGTGCAGGTATCAATCTAGATTAACTGCTAAATAATTCCCTCTTGCAGTTTAGTATCTTCTTTTTTTTCCCTCTTTTCCCTTGGGTAAGTAAGTTCTTTTTCCTTCATTTATTCTAAATGTATCCTTCTTACTATTAAGGGCTAATGTTATTGTAAGAAAGGAGCTTCATACTCCTGCTTCTGATCGCTCTTGCACCCACTTGGAGTTTGACATAGCTGGCACGGGTCTTTCGTAAGTTTTTTTCAACTACTGAGGGCATCCAGATAAATTCCATAACAAAAAGTAAAGAAATGTACTGATGATATGATATCTTCTTATCTATCAGATATGATTGTGGTGATCATGTTGGTGTTTTCTGTGAGAATCTAGATGAAACAGTTGAGGAGGCTTTGCAGTTGCTAGGTTTGTCTCCAGATACCTTTTTCTCTATTCATGTTGACAAAGAGGATGGCACGCCACTAAGCGGAAGCTCCTTGCCACCTCCTTTTCCGCCATGTACCTTCCGAACTGCTTTGGCTAGATATGCTGATCTTTTGAGTTCACCCAAGAAGGTTAGCTGGTTAAACCCTGTATGCATCACGTACAGGCATCCTTCTGATAAGTAATTTTTCATCTGATGCCTTTGATTTTGGTTTCCAGTCTGTTCTACTGGCTTTAGCAGCTCATGCCACTGATCCTACAGAAGCTGATCGATTAAGGCATCTTGCATCGCCTGCTGGAAAGGTTGTGATTTATCTTAATGCTTATCCTAATATTTGTAAAATTTCAGTGCCTATAACTTTGGGTTTTTGTAAATAAAGAATGAATATGCACAATGGGTCGTTGCTAGTCAGAGAAGCCTCCTTGAGGTTATGACTGAATTTCCATCAGTAAAGCCCCCACTTGGTGTATTCTTTGCTGCCATTGCCCCACGCCTGCAGCCTAGATATTACTCTATTTCTTCATCTCCAAGGTAATCATTTTGGGAAATGTCACAAGTTTGTGCTTCCAAGTTCTGGCTATATGCTTTTATCACTTTTCCCCCCCTAGGTGGCTATTTTTTGCTAAAGTCTGTCTGCTTACTATTTATTTTTCCATTGTGAAGGGTGGCGCCATCTAGAATTCATGTTACATGTGCCCTGGTTCTTGATAAAATGCCTTCTGGACGGATTCACAGAGGAATATGCTCAACTTGGATGAAGGTGGTTATTTGGCAGTTTTATCTGTTTTCTAGTGCTTCATTTTTTTTTGTCAGGGAAGATTCCGTATGTAGGGACCTGTAGGAAAAGAGATACTTGGGGGTAAATGAACCCTAGAAAGCAAGTTATTAGGTTAAGTTGTTGATAGCAGCTTCCTCAGGAGAAAGGAAAACTGGTCCTGGTAGAGTTTGCACCTCCATTTATGTTTTGACAGCAACTAACTACTTTTCTTTGTTGTTAATTTATTTTCCCCCAGAATTCTGTGCCTCTGGAGAAAAGCCAAGAATGCAGCTGGGCACCCATTTTTGTTCGGCAATCAAATTTCAAACTTCCTACAGATGTTAAAATCCCTATCATTATGATTGGCCCTGGGACTGGATTGGCTCCTTTCAGGGGTTTCCTACAGGTTTCTTGTGAACTTTAAGTTATTGTTTTCTTACTGCAGTTTCGTTCCATTGAACTATGTGATCTTATCAGATCTCTTTATGTATTTGCTTTTGTAGGAGAGATTATACCTAAAAGAAGATGGTGTGGAACTAGGATCTGCTATATTGTTCTTTGGTTGCAGGAACCGTAAAATGGTAAGTCCTGATTGATTTCAAGAATGTTCATTAACTAGTTGGATGTGGCTTGTGTTTGTGCTTAATTTCAGTAATTAAATTTAACAAAGTTGATCTGTTGACAGGATTACATTTATGAAGATGAGCTCAACAACTTCGTTGAAAGGGGTGCACTTTCTGAGCTTGTTGTTGCCTTCTCACGGGAGGGACCTACTAAGCAATACGTTCAGCACAAAATGATGGAGAAGGTAGTGACTCTGTTTCAGCTATCGCCTGATTGGGGAATATAAATACATACACGAACGTGCTTTAGATTTATGAAGTAATTGAAGCAATGAGCACATATCTTCCTCTTGTCTAGGCGTCGGATATCTGGAGCATGATTTCACTGGGAGGATACATATATGTCTGTGGCGATGCCAAGGGCATGGCCAGAGATGTCCATAGGACTCTACATACTATTTTACAGGAGCAGGTATGTATTGCTGAGGATTCCAGTTTTCCATCTGCTCATTATAAATTAAAGATGATGAAAATGTTAATGCACACTTTACCAGAAAAAAGAATGTTAACTCGCAATATCTTTACACCTGCAAAAATAAAAAGAAAAGGTAGGCATATCAGTGAAATTCACTTACTATCCAAGCCTTGGTTTTCAACACATTCTGTGTCATTAACTGGGTGCATTATACTTGCGGGTTCAGGGATCTGTGGACAGCTCCAAGGCTGAGAGCATGGTAAAGAACCTTCAAATGAAGGGCAGATACTTGCGTGATGTATGGTGATTAAACCCCCCAACTCAGGTGTTGGAGAAAGAAAGAAAGAAAAGCATCTCTCTGCAAACTATTATGTATAGCAGACTCGGATAATTCATGAGAAGACTATTTGCGAAACCAACCCTTCCTACTGCAACTTATAGTGGGAAAGCTTTTCTCATGATTCTTTTCTACTCTCTCCTCGTGATTCTTTCTACCCTTTATATATGAAGAATTCTTTTCTTCTTTCAGTAATTTCTCTTTAACCATGTAAGCTACATATGATATAGTACAATAATTTTGTGTAGGGCTTATAGTATATGAGATCTGATTTGTATGAACTGTGAAAAATGATTCATGGCTGCAGACATTCCCTTTGCATGTAAACTTTTGGATGTTAAACTGTAAGCTTAGAGTTTGGTGATTTTGGCAAAATTATGTCTGCTTCTGCAACTGAAAGGCCTCCTGGATGATTTTAGTAGAGGTTTATTTCGTTCATTATTTGAATTCATTTTCTAAGCTGCAACTTGGAATACATAAAGAGGGATAATTGAATTCTCTTGATTTTCTTTTTTGAACAATTACGTTTTCATGATTAAATAAACGTCTACCAGACCAGGACTGCTCGGAATATTGTATTGAGAAAGGACAATTTCCTTTGTATTGTATGACAACAATTGCTAATCAAATCTATGGGTTCAGAAGTTATTACCAGAATTATATTACTGACAGAAATGTTGCGGTACATAGATGTTGACTTTGGTTTTACTGTAATCGTTCAGTCGGCTTCAGGTCCTGACGTCGGATGGGTTCATCCATTCCGAATCCATTAAGCCAAATATAGACCGAGCAAAGTAGGTAATAAACGCTTGGACTGAGATGGACGCATTATCGTAAAGCAAGCACGTATCGTACAAAAAAGATTAATAGTGTTGTGGAACTTCTTGTTCTCTTCATGTTCGCCTTCCTCTTCGGTTGGTAGCCGATGATAACCTAGGTCCTATGCCCCATAAAGTTACATAATTTCATTTATATGGAGTATATTGGAAAATCGCAAGAAAAAAACTCTGTATATTAATCATGAATTGTTAGAAACTTAGAATGTTACTCTAACTGAGCTTTGCATCAATAAATATAACCGGCAAATCGGCTCGGTTGTAGTGGATGCTCAGATTGAGGGTTAAGGGTATCTTGATCAAGGCATTGTAAACGATCAAATCCAGAATTTAGAGGGTATTTGGTTTCTTGAGAAAATAGGAAAAAGAATGAGAAAATTGGTAAAAGAATGAAAATAATATAGTCATATAATTATTATAATTATAATGGTTAATTAAGAAGAAGAAATGATTATCGTTATTATTAATAGTGTCTGATTTATTAAAAAACTTGAGAAATAAAATTTATTAATTTTTATATTAAATTTTAATATATTTTAATTAATTATTTTTAATTTTAATATATTCTAATTAATTATATTATTTTTACTAAAAAAAGAAAAAAATAGCTTATCATGAATTTTAAAAAGTTCCTTTATAGGAACGCTTTTAGTGATCAGTTGATAAAATTTTATTTGGTTGACGATTGTTGATAAAACTTTATTTGGTTGACGATTGTGCACTTTATTTTTTTAATAATAGTAGGGCCCTTGTCTTGATTAATCGGTAAGCCTGATTCATAACTTCATCACTTCCTAAAACTTGTAGATTTATGTCTCTAGATTACAACGACTCAAAAACCACCCCAAAAGGCCTTCTGTAACAAAAGATATGAGCAAAACACTAAAAGTAGTTCTGCTGGAAAAACTGGCCTCGCCGCGACGAGGCTCGCTCGTCGCGACGAGCGGCCTAGCATGCCACGGAGTGCGGTCTGGCACGTCGCGGCGTGCGGCCCTTGCACATGTCGCGGCGTGCAGCCTTGAAGCTCGTCGTGACGTGCGGGGCTCTGAACCCAGATTTTTGACAGATCTTCAACATTTTCGACTCTTAATCCTTTTCTTTCTCAGCTACAATACATCTAAACCATAAATCAAGTCATAAACTTCCATTCTATACTTATTCTAACTCAAAATCATCAACAAAAACACAAACCCAAACAAATCTATAACATTTCACCATAAATCCTAAAACCCTATAACATTTGACCACAAACCCAAACCCTAGGGTTAGATTCAACCTAAACAAGAGTAGAATAGTATAACTTACCTTAAGGAAGCTTGAAAACCTTCGAAAATCCTCAAACGAAACTTTCTCTTTTTCTCTTCTTTTTCCTCTCTTCACCGCCGACTCCTCTTCTTCGTTTCTTCTTTTCTATTTTTCTCTTTTCTTTTCTATTCTTCTTTCTTTCTTTTCTATTTTCTTTTCTTAAACCTACAACATGGGCAAGGACTATAATGTCCTCCTATACTTAGCCTAAAACATCCTAACTCATGTGCTTGATTATTTTGCCCTTATAAAAATCTACTCTTCCAAACACTTATTCCATATTAATCTCAATTTAATCTAACATTTTCCATGAATATTTCAATAAAATCAAACTATACCATAAAGCATAAATCAAAATAAATTCATACTTAATAACTTCAAGAAAACAAAAATTTGGGGCCTAACATTTCCCCTAAATATTTCCTTTTCTTTCCCTTATGGAAGTAAGGATCCAAACAAAGGCTTAGAGAATTTGTCAATTTTGAATAGGTTGAAATTCACAAAGGTTTTAAGCAAAAAATAGCTTAGGCCACAGTTAAACAAATTCTCCAGTTGTGGTGGCTCTAGTGGTACAAATCGTAAATTCAAGAAACAGAATCTCAAAACCTTAAACCCCCAATTCAACTCTAACTAATTATTACTCCTTTCTCCAGACCACCCTTGCACTAATCAACTTAAGCCCTTCATACTTCAAAATGAAGAGAACCAAATAAGGAAAAGGTTGTTCCAACTAGATACAATTATTTCCATTTCCAAACAACCCAAAATTCAACCTTTCATGAATGCAAAACCAAATCTCATCTTTACAGAAAGCCAAAACCTAGCGATTAAACTCAGTCATTAATCCTAACCAATATCACTAACCCTAGAGAAATTGATTCAATACCATAAAAACTAAAAGCCCTAAAGTTAAAATCACCAAAGTTAATGAATTGGCCTTTTCTGACAAGTTTCATAAACTATGAACCATATAACTACACTGGTTAAACCAACACTATCCCTCTTTTACACTGCACCTAAATTTCAAAACCAAATTGAAAGCTTCAAAACTCAAATTAAGAGAACGTTGAAAAAAGAAAGTTCAGATAGTAGGGCAATTGATTTGAGAACAAAGCAAGGATTTGCAAAGAGAAGCAAGGGTGGCGACGACACCTTTTTGCTTCATCAAACATCAGTAGTGGAGCATTCATCCTCTAATTGATTTTTAAAAGATTTTTAAGAAAGTGACCCCATATGACATGGCAATGAGATTCGTAAAAACAACAAATAAATATTAAAAAATGTGAGGTTATTGCTGATCTAGTAGAAGGCTGATAGTGTCATGTAATCGTTAGTTTTTCTTTCATGATGAAGTTATCTTTAAACGTTTTCTAAATGATAGGGTCTTATTTGTACTCTTTCAAACTTACGAGTTAAATTTGTTGATTGATGTAAAACTTATGGTCAAAATTGACTCTTTTCTCCTATGTTAAAAAAAATTAGGAACCATTTGGCTCTACCGCTGTTTTTCAGTTGTGTTTTATTT
>JANITW010000235.1:28295928-28310415 GCA_027564335.1 Erythroxylum williamsii | reverse complement strand
TCGTCCAAACAGTGTTAAAGATTTTCAGGTTTTAGCTGTGACAAAATGTTTGAAGAAAATGTGTGAATGGTATGACTAATAATGGTAAAAGAGAAAATTGGAGATTTTGCAATAGTTAGTGAAATGTCCCTGAATAGGGTTATGAGGCAAATCGTTGATATAGTGCAAAGTGATTCTATGTATTTGGGGGCAAGTATAACTTCGCGAGCTATACTGTGATTAATTATTTGAAATTGTTGTACTGAGTGTTGCTATGAGAGCTTGGAGATTATAAATTGTACAGAAAAGTTATGGATATGCAAATCAATGATGATCGAGATATTTTGGGAATTTGAATGATTTGAAAAAGGAATTAAACGATTGAGTAGTCGCAAAGTTAAGACAGTGATGCAATAAATGGATTGAGCAGAAATTCAATAGCGTATAAGTGTGTTATTGTTGAGCGTAAATTGTCAAACTGGAAGAGGGCAAAAGAAAGTAGTATGAGTTATCGGAATTCCAAATCAATTGTGTAGATAAAGGATTGGCAAAGACCTATACGGGGTGTTGAAATTTGTGAACCTTATAGAGGAATTGAAACTGACTCCCATTGTTGAGGATAGTGATATGTAAAGTGTGATTAAGAAACATGCGTAGTGCAGACTAAAGAGACTGTTAGAGAAATTACAAAGAGCGATCAGAGCCTAATATTGTCGTAGAGTGCATCGAAAGAGAAATTGATGGTCCAGAATGAAAAGTCATATGATTATATGTGAGAGTGACCAACAGCCCTGACTGTTGGAGATAAATGTGAAACTAATGTGTTTGGAATCCATAGGGACATGAGATCGATGTGTAGCCTAGATTGAATTATGAGTACAGTAATTGTTTTATGAGTGTAGTGTATTATGTTAGTGAGTAATTGAACTCGAAATAGAATTGAGAAATCCTAGAAAGAGGGAAATGATTTGAGTGGATCTATGTTATTGGAATTTTGTGATTAGTGTTTTAGCACTAAAAAGAGATATAATATGTTAAGCGATAAATAGAATGATTTGGTCCTCCTTGATTTTGAGGGATAGTACACTAGAGCCTTGACATTAGAAGCCTCCTCCTCATCGTCAGCAACCACTGATTTCCAAGATTTTGGAAAAGCTTTTATGTGATTTTGGGTCTTGGTTAGTTTAAGGGATCTCTGGGTCAAAATTTGCTTCAGACATCTTCTGTGAGATTAGGGGTATGTTAATATATGGAAGGTTGGGGCAATTAGGATCAAGATTTTGGGATTTGGAAAAAAGGTCGAAAGGGGAGGGGGGTGCTTTTTGAAAAAGGGGTTTTGACTAAGGGTTTACCAGAAGAGAGTGGAAAGAGAAGAAGAAGACGACGCCATGGAAAGGGGGGAGGGGTTACAACTCACCGGTGATCTGTGAAGTAATAGCCGTTGTTGCTCTCACTCGCTCTCTGCTCTCTGCTCTCACATTGCTCACTCTTTGCTCCTCATAAGATCAATATTTTTTTAACATTTCAGTTCTTCAATTTTTTTAAAATTTATGATACTGAACAATATCAGACCAATATTTCAAGATGGTGCAAAATTTATGGTTCTTAAGGTTTGTTTTAATTTCTGGAGGATTCCATGAGTATATATATATAAAAAACCAACCAACTAGTATAATTACATTACGTAGAGAAAAGATAACTGCGGGCTCCTCCACATAATAAAACAAACATGCATTTACTGGGCCGCTGATTGGGCTTGATATGTCACTCCCTATATTCAATCTGTCGCCGTCTCCTCAACCAAGATCCTCTCGCTATCGACAAATCCATAGTCGATTTTCAGGAAAACAATTTAATAAAAAGAAAAAAAATCCAAATCAGTTTGTAGAAAAGATCACTGGACTGGAAGATAGGTATTTCAAGTTATTGTTGTTGTGATCTAATTAATCATACATCACCCAGAAAATGTCCTGTTTGGCTCTTGCTCTACAGCCCGCTAATGGATCCGACATCCTGCTCCAAACCCGAGAATGGTTCCCGCCGGCCAGCGCTCTCATCGCCACCTCCGCCTTCCGCCATACTAGACTCGCCTTCGCCACCGCAAAGCGCCACCAGGCCAACAACACTAGCGACGACTCTCTTCTCTCCTCCGCTGCCACTGCCGATTCCATCGCCTCTCTTGGCGATGACCCTCTGGCCGCCTCCAGTGGCCAGCTCATTGTCGGCGTCGAGAGCCGCTATCGCGTCGTGTACCGGTTAGTCAACGGGATCTACGTCCTCGGCGTCACGATCGCCGACCACGACAACTCAGTCAACGTGTTCGAGTGCATCAACATCTTGAATCAGGCCGTTAGTGTCCTCGTCACCGCCTGTCGTGGCGTGGATGTGACGCCGGAGAAGTTGAATCGAAAATACGCCGAGATCTATATGGCTTTGGATATTGTGCTTCGTGGGGTTAGCAATATTAGGCTTGCGGCGATGTTAGCTTCGATGCACGGAGAGGGAATAGCGAAGATGGTGCATTCGGCTTTGGACACAGAGAACAAAATTCGCGGAGCTGAGAGTTGGAACGCGGTGGAAGTGCATGCCACCGAGCATCAAGCCAGTATTGAGGTGTTTTCTAAAGAAAGATTCGAACTTCCACCGGAGACGATTGCCGCCGGCGATGAGGTGGCGGTGAGTATTGCTCCGGTAGTGAGTGAGCAACAGGAGGAGGAGGAGGAGGTGGAAGGGCCAAAAGATCCTTTCGCAGCGAGTGAGGCAGTGAACAAGAAGGAGGAATTGGTGGGTGGGTTTAAGAAGGATAAGAGTCAGTCTAATGATTTGAGTGTTGCGTTGGCTGGACTTGAAGTGCCCACATTGCCTCCAGCGGAGGCGACTCAAGCCACTCATATAAATGTCGAGGGATTTGAAGGGGATTATGGTGGGATTGAGTTTAGTAATGAGCAGGCTTCTTTGGGGGAGACGTTTGAAGGTTTTAATGATGCTTGGGGTGGTGGACTGGATGCATCGGAATTTGTTGGACCAAAGAAGATTCAGAAACAGCAGGGTCTTGGTGGACTGGAATTGCTGCAAACTGGGGTTGGTGGTGAGGTTGCAACAGCTGCTGCTGAAACAAAAGCTGCGAGTGGGGCTGCAGGTGAGTCTCTTGAGAATGTTTTGGTTCAGAAAAGTGAGATGAAAGGACCTGAAATGTACATTGTTGAAGAAATGAATGCAGAATTTAGAGAATGCTTGCTTGCTAGAGTTGGATTAATGGGTGTGGTTTATTTGAGAACATTGCCTCCTAAAACTGCTGGTGAAAAAGAAACTGAGTTTTCATTCAGGGTTGATAATACCGGTCCAGTTAAGAGATTTGTGATGCAGAGTTCAAAGATTAGTAGCCTTGGTAATGGGCTGTTCCATGTGAGGACTGCAGCCTCTGATGAACCTATACCAATATTGAAGTATAGTTTATTACCTAGGTTAACCCCTGTGCCATTAAGGGTTCGTCTTATACAACGTCATAGTGGGACTTTACTTTCTATAATGATCCAGTATGCTTCAAACCCAGATTTGTTGGTGCCACTGCATGATGTTACATTTACGTTGAAACTGCCAGTTGATCCAAGTTTGTTGAAGGTTTCTCCCAAAGCTATGTTGAATAGATCTGAGAAACAACTGAAATGGCATGTACCTGAAATTCCACTTAGGGGTTCCCCTGGTAAGTTGAGGGCAAGGATGCCTGTGGATTCTATTGAGGGACAGGATGATGAAGAGCTTGAGGTTGTAGGTTATGTTAAATTTTCAATGGAAGGAACTAATACATTATCTGGGATTTGTCTTCGGCCTGCTACTGAGGGAAGCACAGACTTCTTTGAGGTTAGTCACAGATATGAGAGTGGGGTTTATATGTGCAATTGATCTAATGACAAGATGGCTTTTTCTAGCGACTGTTATGCTTCTTTTTCAATTCTTTTTGATCAGTGGGGTTTATGAGTCAGCTTGCTTGTATCATTCTTTGACATTGGTCTTGTAACTTTAGATAAGAGATATTGGAGTGTTGTGCAGTTTTTTATTTCTGCAAAATGATTTGATAGATTAGTGGTACCATCTGTTTTCATTTTGTATCATGGTCACTAGTTTGAAGCTTCCTAGACAGTCATGGACATTGTAGCATTAGATTTGCAATATACGTGTGCAAGATGGCTATCAATCCTTTGAATTTTGTGAGCCTCTTTTCATTTGAATTGTTTGTTCATGGTTTATTTTCATTAATGACAGTTTAGTATCAATTTTATCAAGGGCTTTTGGCCAGTGATCAGAGTTTTCTGTTATTTTTCATAATGAAGATAAGAGAATCCCACAATGTCTTCACTTGCCCTTATACATGTTGATATTGAACCGCGAATGGATACACAGACAGTTGTATCCTTGTTTTTCGATGTTTGATGAAAAGACAAAAAAAGATTCTTTGAATTGATTATAAGTGGAAAATTTCATGACAATTGTGCCATACAGCAGATAGAGGAGGAACCCGGGTCAATGGGCTCTGTGCCCTCATTTTAGTGGCTTTAGTTTTTGGGGAAATTTCTACTATCTACTAGGATTCCAGCAGACATCCTCCACTCATATCTTTTTGAAATTGTAAGATGTGTGTAAGGGTGGATCAAAAGCAATCTTAATATACTATCGGGAAACAATAATGACAGATACATCCCATACATTTCATACTGCTAAATAAATAATTGTTTCATAATCAGTCCATTGATGATGATGGTGCTGTAATACTTCTTTTCGAGGTAGTGTGGTAGATTTCTGGGGTTAGGGAAGGGGGTTAGATTTTGTTTTTGTTTTCCTTTTTTCTTGTGGCTTGCTTAATGAGGTGAATTGTTCAAGTGTTATTTCTCTTTTCTTTAAGGTGATAAGGATAGGCGCACCCCTATATGAGTGCTCAATTCATCATGAATAGTTAAGATTTGTCCCCATGTTTTGCTTAGCTACAATCAAAGACAGGTTTTATCTTAGCTAGAACATTCTGTCGGTAGTTTAATGGTTTTTGAAGTTAGCACTTAACTTTCTTTGAAAAAAATGTTGAGGTACTAACAGTTTTTGTTAATTAAGGTGGGTTTTTTTCAAAAGGTCAGTATGCTGTACTCAGATCTTTGCTATGGATTTGTTGTGTTAGTCTATGTAGAATTCCAAGTTTTTGGTTCAAAGCGATATGGCGTGTTTGTAAAAGGAAAATGTAATTAAAAGTATTAAACTATTTGGAGATCCACTCTTATCCTTGGACGGCTGTCGCTAAGTTTGCCATTGTGCTATGCTTATGCTACATATTAGATTAGTTCACCACTACTAGTGCAACCTGGAAAGAGATTTGAATTGAGAAGAGTGCTGCAACTCTTCTGCTCTCTTGCTGAACTTCACCATTAGTAACATTTGGGGTTTCTCTCTCTCAGGATTTCAATTGTCCTATAGATATCTTAAATAGTTTCACACATATGCCATGATGATGCTTATATGTGCTTATGGCCGTAGTGCAAGCAGTTTATGGTTACGCGGTTCAAATGTATTTTTAGCTTATAGTTGTATTTTACGTCTCAAACTAGGTTTTTACTTTCTAGTTGAGCACTCTCGTCCACAAAGGATTAGTTGATTTTAATATATTAGGCTCCTTAAAAGCATCAAGTTGGTTTGCCGGATATTTGTGTCTACGACATATGTGATTTTCGTTTTCTTGTTCGACGAGTGCTTTTCCGACCTCTTCTGTTTGTTCTTTGAACGCATAAGTTTTGATTTCTTAAAGGACCTACCCCTATAGTTAACCAAGATGAATATCATCTCCACATCTTAAGATGAAAATTGGCATTAGACCATGAGTTTCTTCAGCAATATTGCCACGGTGGATTTTATTCCTTGTGACACTGTTTTACAGGATACTTAGACTGAAGATCGTAGAGTGACAAGCTTTTATGTTATATACGGTTCTGATTTCTCAATTTAGGTAGTCTAGTGGCTCTTAAAGGATACCGTAGGCTAGTGTGGCTATAAGTGGTCGAATGGAAAATACCAGGACCTTGAACCCTTTTGCGTAGGACATTTCCGTTATCTTACTTTATACGGAGATTTGCCATCAGCGTATCATTATTATTTTCTAGGACAAAGTAGCACCATAGATAATAAGTTAGGTTGGTCAAAGACGGGCTGTAATATCTTAGGTTTGGGTGTAGCTTAAGGCCTAATTAGGTTAAAAGTTGATCAGTTTGAGCTCGGCTTAAATAGGCCATGAATAGGCTTGGGCCTTGCCTTGGCCTAATTGACCTAAAGGAGGTCAGCTTGAATTTAAAAAAAAATCAAAACATGATGTTTTGTTGCTTTTAGTTGGGCCTAAAAATTTAAGCCTATGAGCCGGTCAACCTGAATGGGGACCAAGCTGGCTTGGGCTCAATTGACATGCCTAGTTTATATTGGAAGAACCTAACAATTAGGTGATAAAAGATGAAATAGAGAGGTGAAAAGAAATAACATGTCTTGCTTCACTTTATGGCGGGTGGAAGTAATGAAAACGAAATCTTTAAGGTGGAGCTAAACAATCAAGAAGTTGAGCAGCCAGCATAGCCATAGTCATGGTCATGCAGAGGCTAGGTGAAAACTATGTCTCAGGAAATTTGATCGGTCTAAGAAATCATACCGTAAAGTCCACTCTTTCTACCGTCAGAATCATAATTTCTAGGCATTATGATTGCTGACAACATAATATTACCCAAATGATTTCATAACACAGGCCAACTGCCAATCCTTTTCTTTCTTCACCTTTTCTCGCATGGACAATAAGAATGAGTATATGTAACCACAACTAGGTAATTAGAAAGGTGATGTTTTTAAGTTATAAAATGCCAGGTTTTGACATGCTTCATGTTTTTCCCTAGTAATATGATTTGGTGTAGTTCATTCCTGTAATTACGCAGTTTACGTGCTCTCTCTATCCTTTATTAGTACTTACGAGGCCGTAAAAGTGTATAAATATGGTATATTTGGCCGTAATGATATGTATAGCCAGCGAGACTCAACTCTCTAGCTGCAGTAACTATATTTTATTTTGCCAGAACGATAACGAGTATTCTGATTACATGAACTACACACTTGGCAATCCTTGGAGGTGATTTACAGGCGAACCAATTCTGGCATTTGGCATTCAAAAAATGTCATGGAGTTGCCTACTGGCTTTAATTGTCTAGGGTACCTACTGCTACACATCTCCAGTCTTGTATATACTATATATAATATAATATAATTGGTTAGCTAAATGGTCTTTTTAAATGAGAAGACAAATTAGTAGCCAATTGGTGATATATTAATCTAATGAACTAGGAGACAATAATATCATTATCATCTTAGTACGTAGCTCCCCTCACCGTCTTTCACAACAAATAGACGAATGTGTGTTTGGATGGTTGCTATGATTTAAACACGAAATTGTCATTTGAACATTAATTGAAGAAGGAGAAATTTTAATATTTGATCATGATAACGGAAGGGGTAGATTTCTTGTGGGATTGCAATTTTCGCGTTATGTCATCAACCAACTTCATAATGAACAAAAGAGAGACTGAATTCGATATACATAGATATAATTTTGTTTCAAATGAGAAATAGATAAGTAAATATACTTTTCTGTAATGCCATTGTCGAGATCCCCGTGACCGTCATTGATTTTGATCATTCTCTGTGACCACCTAACATGCCAAGGCGACGCTATCAACTATATGCTCCCTCCCTCTACTCGATCACCTCCTGTGCAAAGTTGACATTTATGTCCTCCCTTGATGTATAGAATTACATTTCCATCCTCAATAGAAGTAACATAACATGTCAAACCCAAATAATCACAAAAGCATTAAGTTTAGTATGGGCAATATAGTCCAATCAAAACTTCTACCCTCGTGAGCTTGACAAATCGTCAAGTAGATGAAACCTTTTTTTTCTTGTCAAACTTGAGGCATACAAAACGATGACGTTACAGCTACACTGGCGTGATCCTTGCAACTTAAAACTTTTAGTAGTCCACATGAGCTCTTGCCGGTATTTCCCATGACCGGCGACTTACCCTGAGTCTCCTGCGGCGGAGGAAAGAGAGTCAGAGGATTCCGGTTAAGCTGCCGGATTTTAATATCTTTCAGCTCCATCTCTGTATGAGTCTTTACGCTCCCAAACATCAACACATACCATCTGGGCTTCAACGTTTTTCTTACCAATGCATTACCGAAACTTCCAACACTCTTCACTGATATGCTACGGTCCACGGAGGGTTCCGATGACGCCTTGGAACTATTCAACCTCTCTAGTACCTGATTATTCAATGACCGACTAGTTCTCATGAACAATGGATTGGTGGTGACAATATCTGAACGAGTCACACGACTCTGTAACCCTGATAAAGACTCAGATCGACGACGAAGAAAGATAGCTTCTTTTTTTCCATCTTCGGTGTGAGCTATTGAGGCGTAGTTTTGTAGAGATTGTGCGTTGAAGGGCATTAACTTACCGCAGAAAATGATGTCTTCGGCTGACGACATATGAGAATTGCTGTCGCCGAGAAACTCGAAGAAGTCATGTGTTTCTGACGATGATCGTTGAGGAGTCGTAGCTGTGGTTGTCGTGTCCTTAACGTTGTCGAGGGCTAGGTCGGAAAGAGAAAGCGAGTCATCATCGTCTGCACACTTACCATCACTAAGTTGATCCCCGCCGCTGTGAATTTCTTCTATGTCTCCTTTTGGGTTGTCGTGGAAGAGGTTGATGTCGGAGTGTTTCTTATCTTCCACCATTGTTAAACTTCTAGGTTCTACAGAGATAGACGTCGAAGAAATGAGCCGTGGAGGGAAACAAAGGAAATATGTGACATAAAAGTGAGAAGAGTTAATAAAGGAGATAACAATTTTACCCTAAAGTAATTTGATCAATATTTAATACTTGTGAAAAAAATTTAATAACATAACATTTTTAAATTAATAAATGGATTCGTGTCTTATTTTCATCTTGTACATTGGTAGGACCATCGTCTAGAAGAGATAAGAGATTTAAGAAAATGAGAAAGTTAAAGAAAAATACTCTGCCAACGCTTTCGAGCAGAGTCATGGGTTCCTGGCGGTTTAATGCTCTGAATAATATACTTTTTTCGTCTTCATTAATGTAAATTCATGCACACCGTTCAAACTAAACGTGACAAAAGTCCACACACGACCCTACTGAAAAGAAAAAAACTGTTTTTCCTTGTTTAGTATCACTGGTCATACAAATTCTTCATTTACCATTAAATGATCATAATTTTTATTCTAATTTTGTCAAACTGAATTAAGAATTTAATTTCATCAACTTATACATAAATTCAACACAAAAAAAACAATTTACCAGTCCATAAACTAATGGTGTATTTGCCCTCAGTCACTGAAATATTAAACTCTAAAACTGTTAAATTAACCTATCTAGTGCATTAATATTAATCACTTAAAATTATAAGCAATACAAATGCTTCAAAATAAGACCTAATTTTGAGGTAAAATATTACCTAATACTAATAGACAACTTCAGTAGATAAGAATAAAAATGATTAATAAATGTGAATTATTGATAGTAAAGACGAAACAACTAGAGAACATTTAATCTATTCATTATATATCTAAAATCTCAATTTACAAAGCACATAAGAAACATCTCATATTCGTAATTTTAGTATAAAATTACAGAAGCAATCAAAATACTAACCTTAACCCTAAAATTCTGGGTATAACCTTGTCTCTTTAAGAGGTAGACAACATCCACAATCATGATAGTCTTGCAGCCAGCATTCTCACCATAGATAATTACATCGCAAATGATATTCTTTAAAAACACTACAACAAGATAGTCTTTTGGCTACATTTTAGAAATCGTAGCTAAAAGTAAGCATTTGAAGAAGTTTTTCAGAATCGTTACCAAAGGATATGTTGGGACCCGATTTCGGAATCGAACCCCAACCAAAAATATTGATAACGGAAGCGAAAACGAAAAGAAAATCATAACAAAGCGAAACGAAAGGCGAATCACAAATCGAAACAAATCGAAGGAACGAAAACATAAATCGGAAAACAAAGTGGCGGAAATCGAAATCAAAAGCAAAAGCGAATTCGAAAGAACAGAACATATGGTGAAAGTCAAAGCAAACAAATCGGATCAAAAGGCGAACGAATCGAAAGCGAATTGAATACGAATCGAATGGCTCGGAATCGAAAGCAAACACATCGCTCAGGACCAAAAACTTAACTCCGACATCCGAGAACAAATATTTCAGAAAAATTTCGCGTTGGAAACCATAAGACTAAACCAATCCGAAATCGGTATAATTTTTTTTCTTTCATTTTATTCATCTTTATTCAAAGCAATCTAATTTCCCATTTGAAAATTTATTCTCAACAAAAAAACTCAATTCATATATCCTTCTTATACAATCATATACCATTATTTTTACAAGTCTTTTTTTTCTTTCCGTAAAATCTCACACATGATTTATACACAATCAAGCCATACACAAAAAGCACTTCTATATTCTAAAACCATCAACACAATCATTACCATCATCGGACCTCCTGTCTGGAATCCCATCATAATCAAACACATTCATATTCAAATTAAGTACAAAACCATAATTCAAGCCCATATATAAATTCACATCTCATCTCATCCATATACCATTCACATACCATTTCCACACAAATTATTATCATAATTCCATACACAAATCCATAATTCACTTTTTATTCTATATACACATCCATAATTCATTTACATCATCCAAAAGAAAATACATCACCAAGAAAAAGTGGTATTTTGAAGCCACGATACAACATTAATCTCAAAATCCGAAATACACAAGAATACACAAATTCCAAAATCCTCCACAACGTCTAAAATCTTATTCTTACAAACAAAGAACTTAATCCTATAACAAAAATACAAATAAACAGACGTCAAAACTTGCTTTCATCCAGTCTTCTTCTCGATACCTGGAGATGGGGATGAAAGGGGGTGAGCTTTACAGCTCGTGGATAACATGTTTATAAATAAAAAAATAAGCAAAAATCATCTTTTTAAAACTATAGCCATTTTATACAATTTTCACAGTAGAAAATTCATCAGATGCTTATTTCTCAAAATTTTCAACTTTTCAAACTTCATAAACCATTTCAAATCATGTAAATCTCCATTTCTTTAAAAAATTCATGATCAATTTTCAAATCAGGTAATGCATCACAGTATAACACACATAAGCACATAACAGATCAGAATTTGGTTTGGGTCGGTCCAGAAACAGAACGTACTGCATATTCTCGTATAGCGGTCCTGTGCAGCCGTGAACAGAACGTACTACACCTTCCCGCATAGCGGTCCAGTGTAGCTGTGAACTTATGGGAGTCCTTAATGGAGCTCCAATGCCACTAGCGGGCAGGTGGGTGAAGCCTAGACAAGTGCACTTGACCCTCTTATGGGACCTAACCAAACCCACATAACAGACACATTCATACTTAAAAATCGGACTGCCCGAAGGCATATTTTGAAAACTTAATTTTCATATCATGTCATATCATATTCAAACATAATGTCACAAAGTCACACAAATTCACATATCAAATTCTCAATCATTCAAGCACCCAAGAATGCAACAATTTTGCAATTTATCAAAATCATAAGTCAATCAAATTCTCATTCATTCAAAACAATGAAATCATCAATTATAGACATTTCTCAAATTATTCAAATCATTCGAAAAATAATGAATTCAATAATTTTTGCAATTTCTTAAATCATTCCAAATAATGAATGTACCATTATAACAATTTCTAAGATCATTCCAAAAGCAAGGAATTTAATCATTCGAAAATAATAATTTTAAAAACCTTTCACTTTCTTGATTTTTGAAAAACACATACCTAGCTTATATTTCAAAATATAAACATGGTACCCACCTTAATTTTATGCTTGAAACTTGTCCAAAGCCTCAATTTCTCCAATGCCTCACTTAAATTCCCTAATCCAAGACAAAAATCCCTAATTCATAATCATCCAAAATTGAATAATTCACACCATGCAATCACCAAAATTAACTTTAGAACTCGCAAACTCATTCAATCCTCAAGCTATCTAAACCAAAATCTTTTCACAATTTAACAAAGTAAAAATTCCTCTCACCTTAATTCTTCATCAATTTAGGATTTTCTTGGCTCATAATGGAGCTCTCATGTTCCTCCACCTTTTTCCCTCTTGGAGCAACGTAAAAATCTTGCTTGAAACCCAAGAAAATCGAAACCCTGACTTTTCTTTCTTCTTTCTTCTTCTCCCATTCGAAACCCACTTCTCTCTTTTCTATCTTCTTTCTTTTCTTTCCCTCATTTTCGTGCCTTAGTCCCTTCTTAAACGACAGTCCACTTTCATGCCCTTTAATGAATGCAAAATGACTACTTTACCCTTCCATATATGCCTAATACCTTAAAACCTTAAGTACTCTTCCAATTTTGCCCTTTATGCATTTTTAACACTTTAATTTAATTTAATCCAATCAATTTATCCCATATGCTCTTACACAATTTAACATGCTAATTATTGACATTAACATGCTAATTAAGTCCTCAAAATCATAAAATAAAACAAAGTCCTAATTAACATTAAATCATAATTAGCTTAGGACATTTTTCAAATCATCAAATTGAAGAAATTTGCTAAAACTTCCTTCTAGAGAAATGTTCCTCATTATCTCAATTTCATAACACCTCTAAAATCATTTAATTTGGTTCACTAATTCAAAAGTTGTACCCCAAACTCAAGTCCTTCAGAACATTTGTAGCCCTATCTCTCTAGTTTAATCCAAATTAAGAGTCACCTCATTTGGATGACTAGAGCAAAAGTTATGGCCAAAATACTTTCAGCTCTTATTAATCCAAGTCTGAACACTAAACCCGAATTCAATTTAGAAATTGAAAGTATTAGGGGCTAAATTGAAATTCAATTCCTTCATATGACTTGTAGCCCCATGTCTCTATTTTATTTTTCAACAAGAATCAATTCAATCGGATCTTCACAGATCAAGAATTTTTCATAAGACTGAACCATTTTTAGAAAATTTTCCAACTCATTTTGATTAAATCAATCATCTTCAATTTAATCTCAAAAATCCACAATTTTCCATGGAAAGATAGAGGGATGTCTTAGGAATCCAACGCTTCAAAAATCAAATCAATCAGATGTCGGAAGGAAAAGATATAAGCAAAAGATTGAAAAGGGTCAGATTGGAAAAGAGAAGGAAAGGGAATTGCAAAACGGCGTCGCACCGGGGGACCGAAACGACAGCGGGCTGGGGCGAGCGCTTTCGCTCACTCCCCTTCGCAAGTGCTCGCGAGGGCGAGCAGTGCCCTGGCCCTTTTTCCTTTTTTTTCATAAAAATATATATATAACTAAAAATTCCAAAAATCATAACTCTCAATCCAGAGCTCCAAATTTGACAATTTTGGTATCAATAGAAAGCTAAAAGGAAGCTCTACAACCTTCATGAAGAATTGAAAAGCCAATTCCTTCTTTAAAGGGGTCAAAATCTCACTCAAAAGTTCTTTCCCTTTTAATGTCTTCCTAAACAATAACTCAATTTCGAATATTTCTATCTTTCAACTCCAAGGTCCAAACATGTCATATTTTATATCAATGCAAACATCAAAAAGCAACCTACAACTTTAATGAACGATAGAAAAATCAATTTGACCCCTAAAGGAGTCAAAAACTACTGTAAAGTTCCTATCCACTAATGATCATCCCAAACATTAACAGAAACTTCTAAAATTTATAACTTCTAATTCCATGGTCCAAAAATTGCATACTTCACATCAATGGAAAGATCAAAATGTAATCCAAAACTTTCATACAACACTTAAAGGCAATTTCAACCTCTAACTAGGTCAACTTTTCAAACAAAGTTTCTACCCTGTTAAAAATCACCTAAACAAAAACCAACACTTCAAACATTCACATCTTTCAATTCCCACATCCAAAAATTGCATACTCTATAGCGTTGGAAAGATTGAAAGTCAAGCTACAACTTTCATGTAGACCACTTTGTCTCATTCAAACCACATCATTGCAAAATTTGCCTCCAAACACAGTATATACAAATGTACACTTATGGACATTTTCAAAACAAAGCAAAATAACCTTAACTTCGAATGATCATAACTTTCAATCCCGATATCGAAACATGTCATACTTTATGACTATAGAAAGCTTTCAACAATTGCTTAAAGTTTCATGACCAAAAAGTAAATTTTCTATTACTATTCATCTCACAAAGGCAAACTTTCAATTCCCTATACTTTAACACGTTCATTATTTATTTCTTGCTTTTTAACTTCCATTTCAATCAACTCATTCACTTTAACTGTCATAATCCATACAAATCTACTCAAATATCAAAGTCATCAAAACCAATCAATTCTTTTCTCATCAATTTCC
>JANITW010000235.1:28167144-28181479 GCA_027564335.1 Erythroxylum williamsii | reverse complement strand
TTCCAAAAGTGGAAATTACTTGTTTGATTTTGAATAAGATGGATTAAGTGAGGAAAGAAATGAAATGATGAAAGAAACGAATAATAAGAAAAAGAAAAGAAAAAAAAAGTACATTGATTTCGGATAGGTTAAGTCATAAGGGTTTCCAACGCGACAAGTTTCCTATGTTCACGCTTCGGATGTCGGATTTGAAATTTCAATTTCAATTGATTTATTTGTTTCACATTCGTATTCGATTCCATTAGTATCCGTTTTGTATTCGATTCGACTTATTTGATATTCGGTTTCACATTTGTATTTCGATCCTTTTAGCTGCGCATTCGTTTCGTTTCATGCATTTTGGATTTTGATTTTTCGTTCCGCTTTAAGAGTGGTTATGAGTGTTCAGTGTAAGCAGTTGTGTCTCCGAAACGGGATCCAGCATGTATGGTATCAGAGCAAGAGAGTAGGTGGTAAGTTATATGCAGTTGGGTTACGAATCCAATAGTTTTCCTTCCTCTTGAAGATGCAGCTATGGCTAGAGTTTAATGGGCTTCAAAGGGGAGTAGTTATTCATGTTTAACTACATTGTTATCAACTCCTTAGTTAGGATTTACACTTTGTAGTTGGATTTTCTTGATTATAGTTTAATCAAGTGTTGAATGATTCATTGTATTATTGGGTTTGTTGATGTAGAACTTGGAGCTTGAATAGATGAAGTATTTAAGTTTTATCAGTTGAAAACTTAGTGATTTTCACTCCCATCAAGATTTGTTTTGAACTATGATAGCCAAAGCTCATTTTCAAGAGGATTTTATCATATTTGATCATTGTTTGAGTTTTCACTTTTCATTTCCCAAAAATCCAAAAATACCTTCTTATATACTTTTCTTTCATTTAGCTCAATTTACTTAGTTGTATCAAAATAATCCAAAACCCCACTCTTAACTGATTTTGTTTGCATTTCATGGCAATTAGGCTAGCTTAGATCATTTGCACTAGGTTATGATTAAGTGAGACGACCCGAGGTTGTACTCTATATTGCAATCCTTGGAATTAAATTTTTTATTCGGTTTCCAAGGAAGTAACCCAAAGGCTAAGCCACGACTCGATCAGAGAGCATATAATGTTAGAAAAGGAATGATGAGAAATTGAGTTATGATATTAGAATAACCAAGTGTTTTTGAGGTGTAAGCCTAAAAATAACCTAGACACATACAAAGAATAAGGATTGAATGTTGAACTTAGAACGATCATGTATAACTAAAGTGTAAACCTAAGTTCAATTAGACGCATATGATTTATGAAATGTGAATGAACATAAGATGTGAATTTAGGTAATATACTTAGGCTTGCCATTAAGCGTGTATTATACACAACACATATAAATATGTACGTGATTGAGTATCCATAAGATTGTGCAATTAATAATGTGTGTACAATCTGTGTATTGCATAATATGCATGATAAAATGTTCACTTCCAGAGGTTTCCAGATCATGGAAGCTAATGTCAATATGGAGCATATTGTAAGCCGAGCTAGATAGTCTTACTTTAAATGATTGTTCTATTTAAATTCTGTATTTAATGATTAAGTGAATGTGATTGTACTAATTTTGGACATTGAATGTTCAAGAATGCATGAATAATATTGGAAGTGCTCTTTGAATATGAATTGGACTGACTATGTGTTTTCTCAACATAAATGATGAATGCTAGATCAAAGTCCGATGACCTGTGAAAGTGTATGTGTAAAGTGAAATAAAGTGACTGATTGATATTGGGTGATTAATGCCTTTCATTACCTGAATGCATGACAATGTAAAGGTTGTTGTGATCAGAGTAGTCACCGAGAAAGAGTTTAATGCTCAGAAAGTGAAAAAGAGCTTAAAGCTTAGAAATTGATTAAGATCCAAAGGTTCACTATGTACAATAAGCCCTGTATCCCCAACGGATAAGGGACAATTATTAATGAGCCCGGTATCCACAATAGATACAGGACAGTTATAGGCACTCGATCACAACAATAATAAAAGAAAGTGAGTCTTATGAGCATTGTATATACATTTAACATGTATGTTTGAGTGATTGAAGTGTATTGTTGAATTATGTTCAATGAGAAATGTCAATATTGTGAACAAAAGAGTTTTGTGATGCTACTTCTTGATATATAAAATGATATTATTTAAGTGATTATATGAATTGACATGTTATGCGATTGGGTGAGCCATTGAGGATGGTCCACTCACTGAGTTCGCAAAACTCACCCCAAAATTGCAACATGATTTTTCAGGCTTAGTGAAGATTTCCAGTTAGACAAATTAGAGTTTATCCATTGCATTCGAGTAAGAGATAGAGGTCGGGATTAGTTTGCATCTGCATTCATATTTCTTTATTTTTTATCAAATTGTGTATTATACAATTATTGTATGATGTGTATTTGAATAATTCTGTTTGTAATAACTTTCCAATTTAGAAATGTTTGTAAATGAGATTGATAAATGAGTGTAGTAGCACTTATGAATGAAAATGTTTACAAATAAAGTGGGCCCGATTTGTTTATTGATTTTTTATATATGTGTGAGTTATTTTGAAAAAAAATGTAATAAGTTTGATTGACTGACTGTTCTAGCATGCTACGCTCATAGAGTATGTTCTCGAATACCCTCGGTATGTTCAGGGATATGCCCTATGTGAGTGGGGTGCTACAATGTAGGTGTAAGTGGAAGTGAAGTTGATATAAATGAATAGGAAGAGAATTTATATATTGATGTAAGGATTATAGAGGAGTTTGATTTAGATTAGATGATGAAAAGATGGAATTATCTAAAGATTTAGTTGTTTTATTTAAAAGGGGACAATTAAAGAAAACAATTAAGAGTTATATTTGCAAAATCTAACAAACAAAGGAAAACTAAAGAAGAAAATGCAGCAGATGATGGAGATGATAATGATGGGAATGATATACAAGATGAAATTATGACAAATTACTTTGAATCAGATGACAATTTTAAATTAAAGAAGGTGGTTCAAATGTGGATAAGGGGTTAAGACATAAATCAAATGCTTGTAGATTCAACCCTTATAAAAAAAGATCAAGATTGATTTTGGTATGTTGTTTGATGATTCTAACCTATTCAAAAAAGCACTCCATAAGCTAGTTGTTAATGAAATAAAGGAGTTTATTTTTACAAGGAATACAAAACAATTTATGAGAACCAAATATGTCCGTAAATACTATAAATGGTATATTTTGGTGAGCTTGGTGAAAGATTTAAATAGTTTTCAAGTAAATATTCTCTAAATTTAAAGATATTTTAGATTTAGGCTTCATTAATGTTATGGACTAACTGTTTACATATATCTATGTAGCTTCAATAAACTTAAGGAACTTTGTTAAGAAGGATTTGATAGTCAATGTTGGTTATAGTGTTTGTTATAGCACTAGGAAGTTGATGAAAGAGGAAGTGCAACGAGGTGTAAGGGTAGAATATAGCAAGGTGTGGGATTATAAGGAAGAATTATTAAGTCCAAATTTAGTTTGAGAATTTAATTAATTGTTGCAAGGTCATCACTTGAAAATGATTTATAACCATCATTTGATAGAATATATGTGAATTTTGAATGTTGCAAGAAGGGTGAATTTTGAATGTTGCAAGAAGGGCTTCTTAGTTAAATGTAGAAGGTTGATAGGAGTAGATGGTTGCTTTCTTAAAAGGATCGCAAAAAATGATTTATGATAAAAGTTAGAAGGGAATGACAATAATAAGATGTTTCATGTGGCATGGACTGTGGTTCATATTGAAACAACAGAAACTTGAAATTATTTTTTAGGGTTATTAAAGAAAGACTTGGATTTAAAAGATGGAGATGGATGGTTAGTGATTTCTAATCAATAAAAGGTATACTATGAAATTTATTTGCTTTTATAACATATACATTACAAAAAAATTTCAAATAAATTTATATAGGGTCTTATAGAGGCACTTGGTAGGTAGCTCCTAAGAGCTAAAGTAATGTTTTGTGCAACACATGTTTGCCGATTGGAGAAACAGAAATCACAAAGGAATCAAATTGGAAAGACTATTTTGATAATATTGTAAGTCATCTAATAAACCTAAATAATTTTTTATTTAGAGGAGTTTGTTGGAGTTATGTAAATATAGTGCCTTATAAAGCAAGTATATTTACATATAACCTAATCTTCTTCTAGTTGCTTTTGTAATGAAAATATTTATTATTAATAAAATAAAAGAGTTTGGTTTTATTTGTATAAGCATTATATAACTAGTCATCAGGGACCAAGATTCTTTTGTAAGTAATATATATATACATAGAGATGTATGGGAAACATGTATATTATTAGAATTGATTCATAGTTAAATAATCAAGTTGGTCACTTGATTATAGTTTGGACTATAATGTTGTGATTTATCTCTGTGTAAGTAAAAGAGTTTATTTCAAGGGAATGATGATTTTCATATCATTATTATAGTTGACTATCAATAATGACACTATTAAATGAATATGGAATCATGTATGTTTTCAAAGAATAAAATAGGTCGTTACTTTAATCTTAAAACATACACTTTAACATTCTTTTTATTTTGAAACATAATCTTGACGAGTGGTGAACTCATGTGCGTTTCATTATAATTCTTAATATGATTAGAATGGATTTTTACAGAGTATCAACCCGGTATCTGCATATTGGAGTTATTAATTGAAACATGTATTAGGGAACATTCACTCAGATAAAGAGTTTATAGTGATATCATCACTTCTAGATGTTTTACGAAGATTGATGATTAAACTGATACCAGTAGTTTAATAGACTAGCTACCCATAAAGTCTTAACATCAAGATGAGATTTTGTGTGTTGCTTACCATATAGACTAAAGTGGAAGATCTCGAAGGAAAAACCAATTAAGGGCAAAATAGTAATTTTACCTTTTATTGTGTAGATGGCTATAATATGGTTCATAATAGAGTTTACAATTGGACATCTTATTTGAAACATGTGTTCTCAAAATATTTATTAATTCAAGAGTTCAACTAATTTTTTTTAGTAGAATGACATTTGATTAATAAACTAGAATTAATTCTAATAAGATTAAATTAATTCCGGGCTTATTGGAGCTTGAATTATATAAGTCCAATTAAATTCCCCACTTGGCTTCTAGGAAGGTTATTAAGCAAAGTAAGAAATATAAATAGAGGTTACTGGAAATAAGAAATAAGAAAGGATCGAATTTGATTCGGAATAATAATGCCTAACAATTTAATTAAGTGTTAATTAAATTGGGCTTTAAAGCCTATGATTAAATGTTGGACTTAAACTAATTAATTGTTAATTAGAAGCCCAAATGAACATTTAATATTGGTCTGGACTTTAGTTTGATTTGATTAAATAGATTAATTAAATTGAAACAAGTTATTAAAGATAAAGGGGGGCAAATTTTGGTTTTATAGCTAAATGTGCAACTGCATATTTAGCATTGAATTACTAAGTTTAAGATGATTTTTATCATACTTCATCATCATTAAATGAAGTAATGATCTTATCATCAAATTGTTTAATGGTTGTCTTTTAATGATGACATGTAACCTTTTAGCATTCATTTTATTAAAGAATAAGAAGGTGCATTTGATGTACACTCTCCCTTCTTTCATCTCATAACTGAAAATGAGAGGGTCTTATTTAGGTTATTGTTCTTTTCATATAGCCATCTTAAACAAATGAGAGTGTCTCATTTATTGGCTTCTTTAATTCTGATTAAAAATTAAAGTGATGCATTGGATGCACGTTACTTCTTTCTTTCATCTTTAACCAAAATTGAGATAAAGAGAAGAAGATGTTGTTGCATTTTTTATTCACTCTCTCCTCTCTTACATGAGCTAGCCGAAACTTAAATGAGAATAGTCTCATTTTTGGCTTCTTTCAACTATGGAAATCTCTTCAAGATTTTTTCTCCTTTCCCACCAAAGGATCTTGTTAACCAAGTAGTCCAAAGAGAATAAGTGGTAGATCAGATTGTTCGATGATACAATAATAAGGAGAGGATACATCAATAAGGAGAGGATACAAAAGCGAAGAGTCCAAGTTGTAGCAAGGAGTCGGTATAATTTCCATCTTGTTATTATGTTAGTTATTTTCCTTATACCGTATCATGTATGGCTTAAACATGTTGATTTGGTTATTATACTTCAGCTACATTTTGATTTTGGAAAAAGTATTTGAAATTTACCATTTTAGCCAAATCTAGTATGCTTTTGTTTTCCATCCAACAGACTTAGAAAAGGAGTCAAAAATTTTCATAAGGTCTACTAAGAATCGTAAAGGAAAAATGGTCAATAGCATAATTCAATACTTTTTTTTAAGTATGATATTTGGATAATAATCTTTGTGAAGCATTTCATAAAAGTATAAACCTAGACTAAAAATATTATCAACATGCTTAAGGAAATTTTGGTGCTTGTGATGAAGCAATTGGTGAAGAATAGAAACATGGAAAGTAAAGAGAGAGATGACATTAATAAAGAGGTAATGAATGATTTTGAACTTAAGAGTAATGGTGCTAGTGGATTCAAAGTAATATATAAAAGATTTAAGCATATTATGAACTTGAGAAATAAGAAGTATATTTATAGAAGCTAGGATATGTCAAGAATCTCATGTTCACATGTCATTGCTACCATCAAATATAATAATGAAGAGCTTGCAAAATATGTATCCAATTGGCTTATAATGGATAAATATCTACATGCTTATCAATATATGATAGAGCCACTTCAAGGAAATAAATTCTAGCTTAAATCTAAATATAAGCCACCATTACCACCTTCATTTTGAAAAATGTTAGGTAAGATAGAGAATAATAGGAGAAAAGAGGATTAAGAAAAAACTACTAAAGGCAACACGATGTCAAGAAGAGGAATGAAAATGACTTGTCAAATATGTTTTAATTAAGGATGTAATTAAAAAAAATATAATGAAAGGTGTATCGCAACAAGTTTCAAAGGATACCTACGTAAGATAATAAATTATTTATTAATCTTTTTGTCATATATGTTGAACCTTAAACATTGTTTACAAGTTTTCAAATGTAGTATATAAGTAATATTCAAGCAAACTGTTATATTATTAATCTTTCAGGTCGACCACTTAAGTCAAAGCCAAATAAAAGAAAGAGATCAATCTGTAGATATGGTACATTATAGGGTAAAAAAACCTTAACCACCAATTACAAGGCAAGTTATAAGTTTACAAAGGTTACATGTATTGAGAATAACAAAGATTTAAATATTTTATTCAATTTTAAAAATTGGGTTATCCTTTATTATGTGTTTTCACCTTTGTTTATGATGAAACAAATGTAAGGATAAAGAGGACAAAATCAAAAGCTTCAGGAAGTACTATTTAAAGTCATTAAATTAAATATTTTGGTTTGTCTTATAGATATATTTTACACATATCCCTTGTCCTACAAGATGGGAACAAAGAAATAGTTTTATAAAAGTAATTACTTTTAGAGAATACAATGCCTATATGGGTTCCGATAACTAGGCTGATCTATAGCTATATATATGTAAAATAGTGTGTTATATGAATGTAAATGGGTGTTTTGGTTTGTCTTTTGTATGAATTGATGAGGCCTAATCATGTTTGGAATATGTTTTTTCTATTTATCATAAACAAAAGTCAATTATCATCCCTTCAACTGCTACATAGTACCAAAAATTATTGTTTTATAAGTCCCCAATATATACACTAGAAGCATTATAGTATATCTAGGATGTATTAAGAAGTGAACATAAAGAATTCAGTGTATTAAAGCATAGTAAAGGACATAATGGTAATTAATTTAAAAGATAAGGGTAAATTGGTAATTTATTCATTTAGACATGGACATGAATTGTTATATGTGTAAGATGGACTAGAATGAAATCAATTGATGATTTTATATGCCAATATGGGAACTAAAGGAAAAAGGACCAAATTTGCAATTTTATCAAAAATCAACATATGGTCTAATGGGATTGGAATATGTGTCTAAGAATAGAAACTTCATGAAAAGAGGAGTAGAAAAGAGGGGAGAGGGAAATGTATGTAGGGTTTTAACTCTATAATTTCTCTTCTCATCTCCTCTCCATTCCATCTCCTTAATTACATCATTTTACATAAGGAATCAAGCTATCTTAAGTAAAAATCAAGGTAAAAGTTTGTGGCTTTTCTTCTCATCTTTATCTTTCTTGCTTTGCTCATGAAGAATTGGAATTATAAGGTTGGATATGGAATTGATATATGTATTTGTGACGTTCTAGCTGGTGAATCAAGCAAAGCTAAAGCGGAAGAGAAGGAATAGCACTAGAAGAAAAGCTAATTGACAAATTTCAAGGTTTAGGTTTACACTTAGTTAATTTCTGCATATGTACATATTTGAATATGTATAAAAGTTAATTTATGTATATGTAAATATTAAAATATGTATAAAGATTGATTTGGGAATGGAATCGTTGCTAGAATGACGTCTTAGTGTTACTTTGCATAGAATTGGTTAAATGTGATGAGAGATTAATGTTTTGTAAAATTCTGTCTTAGGTTCTCAATTCACCTAAACCAGTCCCATTGTTTTGGGCATAACTAGGCCTATAGACCTTAAAGTAATTTCAATTGGAGATGAAACTTAAGAAATAGAGTTAAAAATCTCTAGAAGAGAATCAAACTTAATTCTAGCTTTATGACATTGGAAATTGAGATCGAATATGGTGACTTGATGATGCCCCTATATTGGAGTAGCTTGTGATGTTTGGTGCATATCTTATAGTTTAGAAGTCAAAATGGTATGATTTTTTTTGCTATGGAAACTAAAGATATAAGGAGATAGATTTTTAGAAGACCTCGAATCCTAAATTGAATGTTTGCTATGTGAAAATTACATAAAAAGTAGAGACATGTATTTTATTTTTAGACTGATTTGTTTGCCTATTTTTAGAACCATTGTGGGCTTAACCTAAATTGCACTATTTTGAGTTTTTTGCTTCTTGGTTTTTACCGAATAATATTGGCACCTTTTTTAATGTTTTTGAAACTTTTCATAAACCTAGAAATAAATTAAATATGACTTACCATATGTGAATTGGGTTATTAAACATTGGAATTTAAGATGGATCATAATGCATGCTAAAGAAAATTTACATGTACATAGATGATTTGTAGCATATTTATTGCTTATATATGTATAGTATGACTATACAAGTTCAGATACTAATTTTGTGAAGATAACTAAGTACAATTTAACATGTTTTATATTAAAATGAGGTATAGGAATTTATATACTAGAATTACGTGAATGTACCTCGACACAACTGAGCAAAACATATACAAAATAAACCAACAAGTACTTATGATTTGAATACTATCCTAATGGTGATAAGTTATGACTTACATATATGAACTTAAAAACATATTTTTTGTTTTCAAATGAATACCATGTGATTTGTCAATGTATTAATAATGAAATTGACAAATGATTAAAGGAAATGTTATAGTGCCTGCTTATTGTCTTAGTGATGGATAAATAGGCATGCTACAGGGTTATAACATCGATGCTATAGTTTGACACCACTGATGTCTTCATTTCGTGACAATAGTGTCTCTATAGTTCGATACCTTTGGATATCTACAGTTTGATACCTCTGAGTATCTACATTTCAATACCTTTAGGTAGCTATAATTCAATGCCTTCGAGTATCCACAGTTTGATATCTTTGGATATCCATAACTCCATACCCATAGGAATGTGCAGGTCTAACACAAAAAGGGAATTAAATAGTTATAAATAAGAGATACAACATGACAAAATGAATAATTTGTGTTAATGAGCTTTGGAAATCAATATTTGGCTTATAAATGTGAGTTTATAACACATGGTTGAAGCATATTTGCATTATGTACTTTGCTTAATTATGCCATCATTGTTTACATGAGTTTTCGATATTCATGAATGTGTGTGTTCTAGACAGATGATTGTTGTAAGTGGTCATGCAAACTAATTGTTTCCCCATTAAACTTTCAAGCTTAGCACGGATGTTAATCCATATAGGACCAAGTAATAGGAGCAAGGCATAAGGAACATCTTCAGGGACCAAGGCCAACTGTTAAAAGTAAAAGTACCTTTAGATGTGTCTTTTGATTAAAGAATGGTTGTATATGTAATGATGGAAATTGTAGTTTCTTAACAATTTGTAATTAAGAATTTAAGTTGTGTGTAATATCTCTTTTGGATTACCATATAAATGTAATGAAGTAATACTACTTTTAAATGACAATGTTAGGGGATATGGAATTTTGTAATATGTATATGTGCAACATTTAATAGATAAATGAGTGATGGCAACCCCTATAAATGAGTAGAATTGTATTCCATGAATGTATATAAAGGAATTTGGGTATCATGTGTGTAGGTGGTTGTAGGTTTCGTATAGGGGGTGTCATATGCTTAGCCTATAATTTCGTAAGTTAATGTTTATATGTTGGATACATTTTTTATTTTGATGATTTTTCTCTCAATTAGTCATTTGCTTGATTAGTCTCAAGAAGAGAACTATAAGCATAAATGAAGTGAAAGAAAGAGGACTACTAAATATAATTGTTATAAGCATATTCAAACTGCATGATATAAAATCTTTGTAAGGATATTGACATGTCTTTACTCAGTTGTCCACCCCCAAGTCTTCTCAGTCAATAATATAAAAATTCACTAGTTTAAATATTTAATTGAAACAATAAATTCCTTAAATAACAATAAGTAGAGAAGAATCAATATGATATGAAATAATATTAGCTACAATCCTCTTCTTATTTTATAAAGCAATCTTAAATCATTTATAAAAGAACAAGTTTACAATTATCCAAAAACATGAAAAGTTTCACTTGAACCTATGAATTACGACAAATATGAAAACCAATTAACTTACGTTTCTCATACATGATTCTTTCCTGTATCCATCATCTTGAATTTCTACATCCACTCATATTAATTTTTAGTGGCAAGCACTAGTAATACAATACTTAAATTTTCAATTTTTAGCTTTATCATTCTTTTCATTTCTTCTAGCTTATCTATCTTCTTCAACAAGCCATATATGATATGAAAGCTCTTTCACACATTAAAGGATCAACCCACTCAAAAAATTGACAACTTTGATGTTGAAATTAAACAAGTAATAAAAAGTTAATGACAATATCAAGATTAGGAAGTTAGATAACTAACAAAATCATAAAATGAAGAAATAACTCACCCCATCTTGAGCAAAAAAAATAAAGCATCTTCCAAGATTTCTCTTCATCCAAGAAGTCTGTATGACAACCATTAACCCATAAAAATATAAAAATTCTTTGTCCAACTTATTTGTTGAACTTACATCTATTTTTGACTTATAATGCTCAATTTTAACATAATGCACAAAATCTAAGGCAAACGAGACATAATAACATAAAATGCGAAACTAACTAAAGGTTCAGTGTCTTTTTGATGTGCATACTGACTACTAAAAACTTAAGAATTAATACTTATCGAAGCAATTTTTAAGTGGATTAAGAAATAAAGCACAAGAATGATAGATAAAAAGAAAGGGTAAAAGCATGGAACTACTTTTGTTTCAATTTTGTCCATTGCCTAGAGAAAAGAAGAAAAATGAATGGAAGCTAAGATATCAATTGTACCAAACTGTGTACAAATTTACAAAACTATCATTGTCTTAACTTACAAACTAAAGTATAGAGGTCATATATGTTCACAGTTTTATGATCAAGAATACATTAAGCCTAGTCATTAGTACTAAATCTCATAATCATCTCTTTCTTAGTGGGCTAAAGGTTAAGGAAGATGAATAACAATCCCGTTTAGGGGGTTTTTTAACACCCCCTATACAAAACCTACCTTTTAGGGGGTTTTATAACACCCCCTATAAAAAACCTACAACCATCCACACACATAGCAACCAAATTCTTGTTCACACATTTAAGGTAAACAATTTTATTCAATGCTATATATATACATATTACAAAACTCCCCAATGCTCAACATCATCATTTAATAGTAGCAATACATCTTTACATTTACATGGTAATCCAAAAGAGAACATACAATTTCCTTTATTACATATACAACCATTTTTTAATTTAAAGACACATCCAAAGGTACTTTTACTCCTATATGTTGGCCTTGATCCTTGCAGATGTTCCCTGTACCTCACTTTTATAACTTGGACCTACACGGATTAACACCCGTGCTAAGTTTGAAAGATTAATGGGGAGAACACTTAGTTTGGATGACCACTCATAGCAGTTATTGGGACCTGATTTTGAAACCGGAGCCCAATCAAAAAACAGAATTCTAAACAAAAACAGAAAGCGAAACAAAAGAACGGATCCTAAACGACAGTGGGCTAAATGCAAACGAAAAAACAAATTGGCGAAAACGAACTAACGGATCATAAAGCGAAAGTCGGCCCAACGGCAAAACAAATAAACTCACGAAATCAAAAGCGAAAGGATCGAAAGCGAAACGAATGGCTCGGGATCAACGAAAACAAATCTCTTAAGAATAAAAACTTAACTCCGACATCTAAAGACAAATATTTTAGAAAAACATCATGTTGGAAAACTATAAGACGTTCTTGATCTAACCAATCTGAATCGGTGTAAAATCCCTTTTCTTTTTTCATTTTATATATAACATTCAAAGCAAATTCAATTTCCAAAAAGACTTCAATATCCAATAGAAATCATTCCCACTTAAACTCAATTTATTTCTTCCAAATCAAACCTATCTTATAAATTTAAAAAAATCTCATTTTTCCTTTGCCAACAAAACTCACACATGCTATAAACCAATCAATTCATAAACAAAGAGCACTTCAATATTTCCAATCCATCAACACAATCATCGGACTTCCTGTCCGGAGTCCAAACACAATCAAAATCATCCATACTCATAGCACTTCAATAATTCAACTCAATCATCATAGTCATCGGACCTCCTGTCCGGAACTCATATCACAATCAATCATAATCATTACACAAACCATAATTCACCATGCACAATTTCATAATTCAAGTCCTTAAAAAAATTCATAAATCATTTACATATTCCAAAAGAAACGCATTACCAAATAGTGGCATTTTGAAGTCACAAATACAACATCAATTTCATAAACCAAAAATACAAAGATATATAAAGATCTCCAAAAACCCAACATAAGCCTAAGCTCTTATTTTTACAATAATCCAACTTAAACAAAAATACAATCACAAAAATGACGAACGAACGTCTTGTCTTCCTTTCATCTGATCTCCTTCATGATTACTTGGAGATGGGAATGAAAGGGGGTGAGCTTTACAGCTCATGGATAACATGCTTATAAATCGAAAAATAAGCAAAAATCATTTTTTTTCAAAACTTTTGCCATTTTATAAAAATTTCACAGATGAAAATTCATCAAATACTTATTTTTCAAAAATTCTCAATTTATCAAAGAATTCATGAACAATTTAAGAACATGAATGCATCACATTTATTAACAGAAACAAAAACAGTTAACACATCAAAAATGGTTTGGGTCGGCCCAGAAAATAGAACATACTAGACATTCCCACATAGCGATCCTGTGTAGCTGTGAACAGAACGTACTACACCTTCCCGCATAGCAGTCCAGTGTAGCCGTGAACTTATGGGAGTCCTTAACGGAGCTCCAATGCCACTAGCGGGCAGGCGGGCAAAGCCTTTGATAAGTGCACTTGACAACTTATAGGACCTAACCAAACCCACATAACAGATTTCATACTTGAAAATCGGATTGCCCTAAGCCATATTTCGATAACTTAGTTCTCATAATCATGTCATATATTAAACAAAATCTCCATTCTCAATTCCCACAAATTCAAAATCCATATAACAATCAAATTCACATAACAATTCTTCAATCAATCAAACACAAAGAATGCAACACTTTTGCAACATTATCAATTTATTCAAATCATTCGAAAACAATGAATTTAACAATTATTGCAATTTCTTAAATCATTCCAAATAATTAATGTACAATTGTAACAATTTCTAAAATCATTCCAAAAAAACAAGGAATTTAATCATTCAAACATAATAATTTAAAAACATTTTGATTTCTTGATTTTTCGAAAACACATAATTAGCTTATAATTCAAATTATAAACATGGTACCCACCTGAATTCCTTGCTTGGATATATGCTTAAAAGATGTCTCTCCTCTTGATCCTTTTGCCTTCCTTGATTCCCTTAATCAAAATGCAAAAATCCCATTCAATAGGAATA
>JANITW010000235.1:28142764-28155605 GCA_027564335.1 Erythroxylum williamsii | reverse complement strand
TTCATTTATGTGGCCCACATAAATGAAAGGCCAAGATGCAATGGACAGGGTTATTGGACAGGTATTGGGACAGGGGATTTGAGGGGTAATATATATACTTCAACTTGCAATCGAGATTTTCTAATATTTTTTGCTTTTTTTACTGTGTATAACTTCTGCAGCTAACTCTCGTAATATTTGATTTTGATTGCGATGCTTTTATTTAGATTATTTAAGTGATTTTTCGAATTTGGACAATAATTAATTACAATTTTAACAATCTTATGATTAAACAAAACGAATTTGATCTAGTTAAAAACAATAAAGAGTTGAAGTCTAGTAAAGAAAATAGACCCTAATCAATGTGGGCCTATGATAGGGAGGTCAATACGGTTTCTTTATATAGTTGCTAAAGTCTCTCGTTATTTGCTTAAAAAAATTTATAAACATTCGGATTCTTTGACTCGTTAAGAGGTTCATGTGTTAAAAAGGACGCGTAAAGATGTTAATGATATCGGTTAAACAAAATTTGAAAATATTATCAACAAATTTCGAAGGTTTCGGTGTAGAAAAGCTCGTTCTAAAAGATGGAAAGAAAATTAGGTATTTCCCGTGTTTTTCTCCATTTATTGAGATTCACATTTGATCCTTGATGTGTAACTAAGGTTAGTGTTATGCATTACATGTGGTATCTGAGTAGTTATATGATTGTGTGAATTTAAACAAAGATTTTCAAATTTCTCCATAAGGAAATCGGGGAAAATCTTTTGTTGATGACAAGAGAGAGAAAATAATAGTAAAAGGTGGGAGAATGGCAGGCGTGTGAGAGGCAGTGGACTTCTAGCTAATGTACAGATGTGGACACGCATTTGGTGCGTGTAACACACACGTCTCCATGTAGGGTATGTGTGTCACATGTGCTTTGAAGTGCATTTATGCGCATGTGGCACATGCAACAAATGTGCCTGAGGCATCTAGAGACACGTCGCATATGCCCTCCAGCCACACATAATGTTGATGTTAGCACACTACAGGACCAACAAAACCCAAAATCTTTAGAATTCACAAAGTGGTCCTTTAAGTTATTTTTTGTCAGTTTTAGGCCTATGAATTTATAAAGTAAAATTTTTAATTTTCTGGATTTATTATATTAGTAACAAATAAGGTTTAACTTTAAAAAAATCAATTAAAGTTATTAAAGCCAAATTTGAGTGAAATTTTATGCTTTAAACTTGAAATAAAAGAGATAAATACAGTTTTGGTATTTCATATGGTATGTTTGTTGTTTTTCATTGCATGATTATCACTTTGATTGAGATCTTCCTTATGACGAATTCTGAAATATAGTTAATTGATAATATTTTTAGCACTAGTTTATGATAATGAGTATATGCATAAGGTATTGCATTTATTGATAGTATATTGTCACATATTATATGCCCATACAGAATGTGAGGATAACATACAGATATATTCCTTATGTTTGTGGATCTATTTAGGAACTAATGAGAATGTAATCACCACAGTGACATTTTAAGTTAGTATTTGAATTATTCTGCTTGCACGTTTGAGAATGTCTCTAGTCTTGAGTCTGGTTATTCTACTCATAGTTGTTGGCCTTATATGAGATTTTGAGATGTGTATAAAGGCATAAGATGGAGGAAAGCTATCACTTAAGTGATCTATTCACCCATAAATGGTAGAGTCATGAGAGTTAAAGGTGTGTACTCTGATTGCTTTTATATGGAGATCTTATCTGCGTGTATTATGTATTCAACCTATAGGTATTTCATGATATGTGTAATAAGATTCTCTATATGGATACTATTTTGTGGTTTTAAGTATTGTTATCCTAGATTTGTGCTAGTCATTACATTGTTAAATTTTTCAGTCACCTTTTCTGTTAACAAAAATAGCGTTACCATTGAAACCCTAACTAGTTTCAACTTCAAGAAATGGAAGCAAGATGTAGAATTTGCTTTGGAGATGGTAGATATTAATATGGCCATGGTTAGGGATAGGCCATTTGCACCCACATCTCTCAATTTGGAGGATGAGAAGCAGCATATGCAGCCTAGGAAAAGTCAAACAGAATTTGTTATTTGACTATAAAGAGATTAATTATAGACCATCTACTCAGTGGATTTACAAAAACAACCATAGCAAGGAACTTCCTTAACAAGGTCTCATAGAGATATAAGATATCTTCTAATGTTGAGATAGGTACCTTACTGAAGGAATTATACTCCTTGAGGTATACCTACAGTCTAAGTAGAAGGTGTTGAATATCCACATTCCTGATGCTTGCATTATTCTCTAAGCTCTAAATACACTTACTTCAGAGTTTATTATTATGGTTATAACATATAACTCTCAGGATAAGGCTTAGGACATAAATGCTTTGATTACCAGATATATCGCTGAAGAGGAGACACTGAAGAGCACGATTCATATAACCCTAGTAGCAATTAAGGGAAAGGCAAGGTAAAGCGTTAAAACTTCAAAGATAAGAAGTCTAAATTCTCCCCACAAATGAATGCTGGTCAATCTAGTATTGCTAGAGGCCTTGTGGATATAAAGAATATGAGGTGTTTCTTGTGTAAGAAGAAGGGGCATAAGAAGTTAGAATGCCATAAATATAAAATTTGGAAAGAAAAGCATGAACTATTAGGTAACTCCTTAGCTTATATGATCCATGAGTCTAATCCTGTTATAGCCACATCAAGTTCTTAGTGGCTAGATATTAAAGTCTCTAATCATATTGCCTTTATAATGCAAGGGTTCATACATAATATAAAGTCAAATAGAGAGGAGGAAAAACTAATGGTATAATAATGAAGAAGTTAATATAATCTTTATTAGGAATATTTGTTTAAATCGTGATATAGGGTTCATCCTTGTATTGTATGACTTGTTTTATATATCATCTTTTAGAAAAAATTTGACCCCTGCATCTATTTTGGACAAAAAAGGTTATCATTTTGTTATTGATAGTTCAGTTGTACGACTATTTTCCAAAGCAAAACATATTGTTACTGCCTTTTTACCACATGGTTTGTATAGAATGTGTCTTTCCAGTCATTAGATGTATGCTTCTCCATATATTATTGTGTAGGTAACTTAAAAGAGATGGTCATATAAAAAGCCAATGGTCTACCAAAACTATCACTAAAGGGGCTTATTAGATCTATTCTTACATACAAAATGAGGCTCTAAGAGACATAAGAAGAAATAACACTTCTAAAGCAAAAAAATTAGCATTTAAAGCCTCAAGTGAAGAATTAGGCAAAGAGGAAGAGATATCAACTAGTGAAAAAGAAGAAGAAGAAATTGGCTTACTCACTAGAATTCAAGAAGTTTTTGAAGAAGAAATTACCTAAAAGAAATGATTTTAAGAAAGGTAAATGTGATTTAAAACAAAAATCCTATAACATTACTTGCTTCATATATATATAAAAAAACCTGATCATATAAAGTCATATATAATGAGAATTATAAGAGAAATTATAAGAAAGAGAAGAAGGATAAGAAAAAAGTACTTAAAGCATCAATTTGGAATGGTACAAGTGAACTTGAAAGTGAGCATTCGAAAGAAGAGATAGCTCATATATATTTTACCACTATTAACGGTGGTGATGTAACAATCAACCCTAATTCTTGTGATAATGATAGTGATGTTGATTTTACACATAATGAATTAGCTAAGCCTTAAAATTTTGAGCATGATAAGGAAAAAAAGTATTTCCCAAACCCAAAGAGGCCTAAAAGTTCCTAAATGCATGTATGAGTGAGAATGAAAAGATAAGTGAATTGTCTAACATTAAAGCATCAAAAATGTGATCATTAATGATAATAATGACTTAGATATATTAAGGAATGAGAATGAAATATTGAAAAAGGCGGTAGATTTCCTCAAGGACTCGTTGTAGAAGTTTGATAAAGGAAGCGAAAAATTAGTGAACATATTAGGAGCTCATAATAATTTCAATGATAGGCATGGAACATGATATAACCATAAAAGTGAAGGTAATTATAAAATCACTTCTTTCTTGAGAAAATATTTGTATAGTAAAAAGTCATTGCCTAATATCACAAATAAGTATGGAGCATCCACATCCAAACATATGTATTTACATTCCACATCCACTAGGACTAATCCTAAATGCAAGTATTATGCTTTTACATACAGCTCATAACCTAGGCATAGAGTTCAACACTATCAAGGGAAGAATGTGCTTAACTTCAATGATAACATGCACACCCTTTTAGGACTCAAAAAACCATAGATCAAGATTCCATTCATAGTAGACATCAAACGTATAACCGTGGTAGCTCATTTTATTACTATAGGAAACTTTTTAACACTTTTAATGTCCAAAGGAAGTTTCCTCATTATGTATACACATATAGTAGTGCATTTATGTATCATCATCATTCAAATATGGCATATCATTATTGTGCTAACTTTGGAAATGTTGATATATTTTATTTTCTCAAATAAAGAATAAAAAACAAACCTATAAAAGTATGATTTGAAAATATTCTAACAATCAGAGAACCAAGTTCATTTGGGTTCCTAAATACAATGATTTGCTTATTTTGTAAGTGCAAATGGTAAGAAGTAGAGATAATATTCATGTAATTGGACATTATTTTGGATAATTTATGTTTTTTTTTATCCCGATGAATCTAATGTTTAACTACTAATTTTTAAAAGAGTCAATTATTGAAAAAAGTGAGAAAGATGAGAAGGATGTGATGCTACTAATGGATTAAGAATTCAAGAATAACCATCACTTAAATAAATTCATAGATAATGTTTAATAAGAAGTATCTATTAGCTCTTACTCTAGAAATTTTTCCATTAAGTATAAAACCTTAATGTTGATTGTTTAGGTTATAAATAAGTTTTTTAACAATTCTTTAAATAGTATAGACCTTAGTACTTATATTTAGAGGTTATAAGCAAAATGAAGTTACTAAGTTATAATTTATATCACTTGGACAATAATTTCTCTAAACTATTAAAGAAGGAAACATTTTGCATAATTAGAAGAAAATTACTTATGATAGGAATTTTATTTGATAACACCCCTTAGGTGAATTAACTCATTTTTATTAATATTTAGTAGCTTGTTTATGTTTTAATAGTTTTTGTTCAAGTTTTGTTGTTGTTTTCTAACATTTCAAAACACATTGGTCAACCAATATTCTAGTTTGGTCGACTAGTGTACCCAAAAACGTGCCTTTCTTTCCTTTCTCGAGAGTTTGTTCATGTTCTAGCCTGCTGTCTAGTCACCTAAATAGACACATTGGTTGACTAATATCTTTCAATCATCAACTAATGTTCTTGATTCTAAGACTCTTTTCTTTCCCGAGAGTTTGGTTGCACTTATTGGTCAATCAAATACCTTCAGTGATTGACTAATAGATCAGGTTTTAAAACCAACCTTTTTTTTACCATGCCTTTATTGCTCACTTTTGCTTCTCTGTAAAACACTAACAAATCTTAATGTTTTAAATGTTTTATCCACCTTTTTTCTTTTATTATCACAATTTATGTTTATATCTTCATAGTCCTAAGCTTCACTCTTTTTCTTGAAAAGCATCATTCCCCATTTCATAAAAATCTCATTAAATTAGATCAAGTTGAAATTTTGTTATTTTTAGGTTTCAAATTTAGAGATTTTCAATCTTTTCTTGATTAAAATTTACCTTTTCAAATTGATGTCTTTATAGTTAAATTGTAAAATGATTTAAGGTTGTTTATGTTTTAATTATATTTAATTTTGTATTTTTAGCAATTTTTATGTTTCCATTTTTGAAATCTTAGGCTTTATAAATTACACATTCTTTTATGAAATTGATTGTTGGATATTGCAGTTATGCTTTTATTTATTACAATTCCAACCCCTAATTTTGTCAAAACTTGCCGTTGATGCCTTAATTGAAATTTTAGCTAAGCATAATACCAAAATTCAAAAATTTCAAATTAAACACATTTAGGGACATTTCTATCAAATTTACCTTTTGTTTTGACTCCTTAAATATTCAATAACATTTTTTAGGAAGAAAGTTTATCATATTTAGTCAAGTACGTTTAGATTATTTCTATCAAGTTAGTTTAAAGTATGACACTTTATATTTTGTAGTTTTAGATTATGATTTCTTCTTAATGATTTCAAAAAGGGAGAGAAAGATTGGTGATATTGGATTTAAGGGAAGTGATAACACTTAAAGGCAATGATGAAATTCATAAGGAGCAAATGTTCTGTCATTTGTGTATTTCTTACACTTTATGTGATATGTTTGAGTAAATTTATGTTATCTTCATGTATGAATATTTCTTTGATTTTGTATTTCTTAAAATTCAGGGAGAGTGGTTGGTTTATCATCTTTGTATTTCTTGCACTTTTTGTATTATGCTTGAGTAAATTCATGTTAGCTTTATATATGGATATTTTTTTGATTATGATTATCTCTTTTATTATTGATATTGAATTATACTCTTCGTATTGAATTATATTTTATACATGAATTAAGGAGGAGCTAATCACTATCTTGATATTTATTTATGTGCTTAATTTTATTATTGCCTTCTAATATCACAAATATTTTGTCATCATTAAAAAAGAGGAGATTATTAAACCAAGGGAGATTCTAATTAGTATTTTGATTATTACAATACATAATTACTAATAATGATTTTATTATTTTAATTAAAGTAATATAAGAACAAAATTAAATCATAAATTCAAGAAGATGGCTTATGAAGTTGATAAAGAGGTTGAAGTTTATAATCGTCAAAATGAAGATCAAACCAAGAATAAAAGAAGATCAAATCATATCAAGGTTATTCTTTAGTTTGTAATATTAATCTCACTTTGTTAATTATATGCTCTAAAAGGCTCAACATTCACATATATTTCATTTCACTTCATTACATAACTCTTTACATTCATCAAAATGCATTGAAACTTTTGATTTTAATTGAAAAACTTCTTGATCTCTTAAAAATCAATTTTAAGGAATAGTTTTTGAAAGTTTAATTCATTATTGCATTAATATAATTAAGTTTAAGCATTTGAAGGTATAAAAATCTTATTCTTTGGGTGATTAGCTTACTTATATGGGTTGGTGGTCGACTAATATAAGTTAATATAAGTTAAAGTTGTTAAATTTTATCTACAATGAGTTTGTTGTAACATTGGTTATAAGTTGATAATTTTTATCTACCATGAGTTTTCTATAATGTTGGTTATTGTACTTGTCATCCAATATGCCCACTGGTCAATAAGTATTCTAATGCCTAATGAATCTAGAGCTTTTGATACATACTAGTCGACTAATGCTTTGTATATAGCCATTGTAATGACTAGTTCTTGGCTTTAATGGCTAGTTAGTGTCTTAAAACACTATAAATAGTTGTTTTCTCATTAGTTTTAATATCAAGAAGGTTTTGGGTATTGTATACACAAAGAGCTTTTCCATTATTTGAGTATCATTGTCATGACCCAGTACCACATTAGGCCTATGAAAACTGCCGCATAATCGAGCTAAGGATACTCACGGTATCCTTAATCTGACTATACAAGGCTAGCTGAATATCTATTCTTTTCTCTTCTTCTTTTTTAAAATTCGGGTAGCACAACGATTTTATTTTAAAAATCCCAAAAAGCTGCAAATAATTTCAAACACACTTCTATATTCACATCCAACTACAACTTCAGGGCTTTAAAGTCCACTCAAGGCAATCTCAACAACAATATCAAAAGATTCATACATAAAGTGATTTATAAAACACAAGGCATTGAAAAGTTAACTTACAAAACCATAAAGCGTATCTAAATAAACATAGTTTATGAGCCACTAGACAACAAAAGTACAAAATAAGAAACTACCCACGTGTGGTAATACCCTGAAAATGTCAAAAGACCACATAATCCACTCAGAGCTTCAAATTCACTAAATTAACTTGTATGGTTGGAAAGCGGTGGGGGTGAGTACACTATGTACTCAGTGAGGAGGAAAAACATATATCACAAATAGAATTCGATTTATACCAAGACGGTGTAGATAACCTATGAAGTGAATATATATCACATAGAAAACATATAGGCCTAGCCTATGAATCAATGTATACTGATTAGGAACCATATAGGCCTAGCCTATTAACTCACTCATCCTGTGAACATAGGTTCCAATTACAGCACACAAAAGCATAAAAACATCGTATGTATAAATCAAATATCGATAGGAAAACTAATATCAGGATAATCCAAAACAATCATATATGACACCACTAGTTGGACAAACTAATGTGCACACCCACCGATACTTGGTATTGGCTCGACTTTCATCTGTGGTGAGTTCAAACTACAGTTGACAAGAGCATCATGATCCTAGGTGATAGCCTTATCAGTGTCCAGACCCTAGTTGTAGAATCACCTACGAGTCTCATAGAAAGGTGTCGATACGGCGACTCGACTTTTATATACCAACGTTAAGGGTACGACAATCACTTAATCAGTTGTGCCCAGCACACGATTGACCAATCATTTTCTCACCAATCACAAAACAAATCATGTCCAATTATTAAGTATAAAATCAAGTAAGGCACTATGCATTTATTTATTGGTTCAACCGATAAAATAAAACTGTGCTATGGCTCTAAGACAAAAGAGAACAAAAACATGCATCATACATGACTAGATTATGCGTATGTAAATTCCAAAACATTATCTCATGAAATAAAATCCATCTTTTGTACTCCAAATGCAAAATTGTTAAAAAATGTAGTTTCCAGAAAATTAAACGTTGTCCTTTACATTTCAAGTTCAGATTGGTGGAAAACAATATCATTTCTCAAAATACATAATAAAAACATCAGCTGCATTCCAAGTGCAAAGAGTTATTAAAAACAATGTCATTCATTAAATACTTAAGCATATTAGCATCCATTTGAAATTCAAGTCTACCATACGTTGCCTAGGTTCAAAATTCACATACAATTCATCATGGTTGTATTAGGATGTTCTAATCCTATTTGAGAAATATGGTATCCCTAACTAACCTCAAAAGAAGATATTCACTCCCTTAACTTCAACAATCCTCGATACGAGCTCCTTGATTCACAGCTCCGAGCCTTTGTATATAAAAAGGCATACGATGAAAATACTACTTAAACATAAATTTCATATTTATACACCATCACATTAGCTTCTCTTTTGCATTTTCTAGGGCATTTAATGCCTTTAATCCAAACTTACTCATTTCATAACATAATTAAGCACATCTTTATCCAAGCATATTAGGCTATTATTCATCAATCTAGGCAACCTTTCAAGTTTACTCTAAGTAAACATGGAGGTGTTTTCCAATGTATACCATTATAAAGCCTTAGATCCTGAGTCAAGTTCACTTATGCATTTTATCAAACAACTAATGTGCATGATTTTCAAGTCACATTTCCAAGACTTTATCATAATAATTCATGCTCCTATAGTGTCATATTGTAAACACTTCCAATCAATGACACATTCCATCTCTCCATTCCAACCAATTTCTTTCATTTAAGCTACATTTTATCAATTGTACAACTTATTACATTAATCCACCTCTTCTCCATCATTTTGATCTAACCTTAACCAACATACATCTTCTCCATTTTTCATCATCAATTCATATCATACATTTATAATTAACACCATAGGATTCATTTAGACCATCAATTTCAAAAGATATTCGAACATTCACAAACTTTCACCTAAAGGGGACAATTTTAGTTTTGACTTAAAGAACCCTCTCCATAACACATTTCATTCATCTAAACCATGTTTGATGCATATTTAAGTATGGGGAACAACATATCTTAAAACCAAACTCAAAATGATAATATAGAGAGAGATGAGACAAAATTTAACTAAACATTCCTTTGGTGATATCTTCAAATCCTTTGAGAATTTCTCAAATATAATGATAAATTTGAGTTCCTTGACCCCAAATTAGATTAGAACACCTTGGTTTGAGTTGAAAAACCGAAAAGAAGGGTGAATTTTGATGATGGCCAAAACTTTCTCTTCTTCCTCTCTTCTCCTTTTTTTTCTCCTCTCTTAATTAAAACAAGATGGTTTAAGTCTTAAATGGGGGGTGTACATCCATACATAAGAAGGCCCAGAATGTTGACTCTTCTTTGACCAAAATATAGTGAAATTACCTTTTTGCCCTTATGTTATATGAAATTATTATTTTACCCTCCAAACTTTCCTAAATTTGCAATTAAGCCCAAAGTTTAAAAATCTCCAAAAATTTTATTTTATTTTGGTCCTTGGACTATTGGAAATAAAAAATAAACCCCTTAACTTTATAAAATTACATACTAGTTCTCTAAGAATTAAAAAATTACGTTGAAGTCCTTTAACTTTTAACAATTTGCAAATTAGCCCTTATTTATATCAACTTTTCCAATTAAACTTTCTAAGTGTCCAATAAGTCTATAAATCATGTCTAATCACCTCTAAGGCATTAGAACACATTTAATTTAACCACCATGGTCATATCCATCCAATGGACTCAATTTTTCACACTTAAAAGCTTATATGTCAGAAATCTCCAAGATTTGACATACTGATGAGCTCTAAGTTCATGTAAGGGCATATAACATTATAAATCATTGGCATGCATACCAAAAGGATTCAAATTCATCTTTGAACTCATATAAAACCATGTATATATAAATATATAGTAATGTCTCCAAATACAAAAACAATCACCAAAGGGCTCAGAAAGTCCAGCATTACATTACCTTATGAAACATAGCAAAGTCATTTGATAAAAGTAACATATCACCTATATACAAAAGTTTTTTACAAAAAATTTACCTTTCTCCCCTAACCTGTAGTAAAAGCATCTTTCAACTTTATTTTTCACAAATTTGAATGAGATAATTTCCTCATCAAATTTCAACTACCAATAATGGGAAACATGTTTCATTCCATATAATGATTTTCATAGTTTACAAACTAGATAACCTTAATCATCTTCTTGAAACCATTTAAGTTGTACCATATAGACCTACTCACAAAGATCTTCATTTAAGAATGTAGTTATAACATCCATCTAATGTACCTTCATAGCTAGTAAGTTATTATTACCATAATCACTCTAGATGCACATTTAGAAAATACAATAGAGAAAGTGATATTAACATTTACCTCTTTGAGTGAGACCTTTGGAAACAAATTTGGCTTTAAACTATTCATCCTTAACTTAAGAATCCTTTAGGGTCTTATAAGCTAAGTCACAACCAACAGGTTACAACATAAATCTTCATGAGGACTAGCACAACATCTAAAAAAAGTAACTAGGTCAAAGATATGTCAAATATCATAGTCATTATCAGTAAAATAGACTATATAATAATATGATATATTATGTTCCTCAACTTAGTGAATCTCCTTACTTGAACTTGTTTAATATGATCTTATTCCATAATAACCTTATTGCTGGAGTTATGTAAATTTAGTGCCCTAGAAAGCAAGTGTATTTACTTATAACTTAATTTTATTCCAGTTACTTTTGTAATGAAAATATTTATTATTAATAAAACAAAATAGTTTGGTTTTATTTGTATGAGCATCATATATCTAGTCATAAGGTACTGAGATTCTTTTTTAAGTAATATATATATACATAGAGATGTATGGGAAATATGTATATTATTAGATTCTAAAATAATTGATTCACAGTTGAATAATCAAGTTGGTCGCTTTATTATAGTTTAGATTGTAGTGTTGCGATTTATCTCCAGAAAAGTAAAAGAGCTTACTTCAAGGGAATGATGAGTTTCATATCATGATAGTAGTTGACTATCGATAATTGCACCAATAAATGAATCTAGAATCAAGTATGATTTAAAGAAAAAAGTAGGTTGTTACTTTAATCTTAAAACATACAACTTAAGCATTCATTTATTATGGACTACAATCTTAATGATTGGGGAACTCATATGTGTTTCATTATAATTCTTGATATGATCGGAATAGATTTTTATAGAGTATCAATCCAAGGTCTTCATATTGAAATTATTAATTGAAACATGTATTAGGAAACATTCACTCAAATAAAGAATTTATAGTGATATCATCACTTTTAGATGTCTTATGGAGATTAGTGATTAAACTAACGCCAGTAGTTTGATGGCTAGCTATCCATCAAATCTTAACACCAAGATGAGATCTTGTGTGTTGATCACCATATAGAGTAAAACAGGATCTAAAAGGAAAAACCAACATAAGGGCAAAATGGTAATTTTACCCTTTATTGTGCAGATGGTTATAATATGGTTCATATTAGAGTTTACAATTGGAAATCTTATTTGAAACATGTGTTTACATAATATTTAATAATTCAAGAGTTCAACTAATTGTCTTTAGTGAAATGATATTTAGTTAATAAGCTAAAATTAAAGTTGTAGTGAAGGAATCGGTAATAATTTTCATCTTGTGTTTATGCAAATGTTTATCCTTATTGTTAGTAGTGTGCCCTAAGCCAATGGATATATGTAACTTTTGTACTAACATTATGACCTATTAATAATATATTATGAGGTATTCTTTTATATATGCATGTATATCCTTTATGTAATGTGATTTACGTTCCATTAATAGTATTAGGCTTATGTTATCAAGTATGTGACTTGATAGTAAAACCATAAGCATTATAATACTATTCTAAATTGTCCTTGGTCGATTGTTATTGGTGGAACAATAATGAATTAAGGCTAGTATTGTTGGAGTTATGTAAATATAGTGCCCTGGAAAGCAAGTGTATTTACATGTAACTTTATCTTCTTCAGTTACAG
>JANITW010000235.1:27965753-27979230 GCA_027564335.1 Erythroxylum williamsii | reverse complement strand
ATGACCTTAATCCGACGTCTTTAGTGAAAGTTATGTTAATTGTCCCAAAAGAGATCTTAGACTAAAGCCTTTCATCTAACCTTTCGTCTGGTTCCATCTGACCTTTCTTCTGACTCAATTTTGACCATCTAGATGACAAAATCTCATTTGTAGCATTCATGAAATTGTAGATCTAGAAATCCTCTTCGAAATCGTCCTAAGACGATCTTAATCTTACATCTCTAGTGAGAATTATGTCAATCGTCCCAAAATAGGCTCTACATGATTGAGGACAAAATCATATTTGATTCTTTTGGCCATAACTGTATCATCCGACCTCCAAATGAAGTGATTCTTGGATCAATAGATTTCCTAGCAAAATTTTCTATCTCTACATAAAAATTGGCATCCATTGGTGTTTATTTGAAAAAGATGGATTGAATCAAACTAAGGTTGTGGGTTGGAAGAGTATGAATTGGATATTTTACTGAACATATTTCAATATTTTGGTGGTATTTTGAACTGTAGAGCTACGAATGAGATAATTATTATTTTAAAATAAATTAGAGACATAGAGCTACAAATTATCTGAAGGAATCAAATTTTAATTTATTCTCTAAGACTTTCAATTTCAGGATGAAATTTGGGTATAGTGTACTGTTTTAGTTTAATAATAGTCTGAACTTTCAGATTTTTGAGCCAAATTGAATGATTTTGGTGTCATTAAATACCTAAGAAAATGGGAAACAAATATTCTGAAGAAGTCAAATTGTAATTCCAAATTGAGGCTTCCCAAAATTTGTCCTGAAGTTGAAGAAATGAGTTTGTTTTGATGTTTGACTGGTGTGTACATGCGCTGTGGGATAATGGCTAATGAGGGTTCATAAAAGTAACCCTATAAGATAATATACTTAAAGTTTTATGACTCTGTAGTTGGTCTCCAAATGTTGGTGTCCAACAAGTTGGGCTATTGGAGGTGTATGTTAGGTTGGCTATAATGGGTCTGGTGGATATGGCAATTGAGTTTGGGCGAGCTGATATGGGCTAAGACCTGAAAAGTTATGTAACGACCTAACCCAGGTTTGATTAACAAAAGACCTAACTTGTTCGTCTTGTCCCAGATGCACGTTAGGCTAGTTGTAGGAGCCAATTTTGTCACCACTGTCGTTAGGAAAGGGGCAACATGAAAGTTAAGTGGTAAAGGCCATGTTTGGTGGAGTTTGATGGAGGGAAAAAAATCATTGTTCATGAAGCAACAACTTTGCTCACAACTCAGGGAAGGCAGGAGGTGTTTCATGATTCTCCATCATGGTGAGGAAAGATTCATATTAAGGGGGAAGTCCGTTGAAGGTAAAAAGGACTAGGTTTGTCGACAAGATAGAGTCTCTTATAACTTCCAGACCCTCAATTTGTAATTGCAGTGTTCGTAAGATAATTAGTGATGGTGGGATTGCCCTTTTGGGTAGTGTGGAGATGACGACAAAAAAGAGATTTAAGTTACAATTTGTTGAAGAAAGTGAGTTTCCAAGGTTGTCTAGAGATTTCGAGAAGTATCACAGCCAGGAACTAGAGATGCAACTGTGGAGGTAAGTGTTGCAATGAGACAATAGTATACTAATTTGTCGTGTTTTGCCATCCTAGAAATTTTGCTGAAGGGGACAAAGTGTAATCGATTGATGGATGATTTTTGGATGGTGATGCATCTGTCAATATACCCGATGAAGTCACTGGTAAGTAGTATTGCTTTGACTTGATTTCGCCAAACAAAATAGTTATTGTTGTCGAGAGTTGTTGTAATAAATTGATGATGTTAGTAATCGGTAGTGAGGTGTTTTCAATGTACATTGTGATGTTTTATGTATAATGATGTAGTAGAGCTATGTTTATGTATGGTAGATGTAGTAGAGGTCAAAGAAAAAAAAAGATGTAACTGACTTTTTTAAGGCTATGAAAGGAAGAATAAGGCTAAGAAACTGAAAGTAAAGTGTAATGTATTGACTTTTTTATTGTATTTTGTTTTACAACGTACATTATATTTATACATAATTTGAGAAAAGATGTAATTGATTCAATCTAAACTAAATGATCAGATTATTTATGATGTTATCTAAACTAAGATGATTTGGTACAAGGAAGAGTTTATTTAATGTAATTATAATAGAAAATCTTTAGAAGATGTTTTGATATCAGAAAAAGACTACATATACATCATCTAACCTAGAGAAGAATATAAGAAACTAAGTCTTTTCCATACATAAAATGTACAAAAACCCTTTTGTATGTTAATGGTCAGAAAAGAAATGAACTATATGTTTAAGAAGAAAATCACAAGCTTGACACAGAAGTTCTATCTACCCAGAATGGAACAGTAGCTCTTATACTCCTACTAGGTTAAAAAGATAGATGTGATCAGGAAGCAATAATAAAATATAGCCAAAAGTGGATTCTAAAACTTAACATTTCCGGTAGAATACAACTTAAACCTTAACATTTTGAAACATTCAAATTGAACCATAACATTTTTAAAGCATCTAGAACAAATCCTAAATGGACAAAAATTTGACAAGGTTAGTTTCTTTTCAGTTAGATGTCATGTTAATATTGATATAACATTGTTTATATATTTTTAAAATAGAAAGTGGGCCCGTTAAATTAATTAGAAATTGGTTTCTTTGTCCACATGGTAGCAGGGCCATTGTCTACACAATGCAGTGGGTCTTACTGGTTACATGACAATGAGGCCTACATTTATATATTTTAGACAATATTTATCATGTGTCATGTGACAATGTGACCTACTTATTATTTAAAAAATAAAAATAACATCATATCAATATTAATGTGACATTTACTTGATGAAAAATAAATTTCGTTAAATTTTTTGTCCAGTTAAAGTTCGCTTTAAATATTTTGAAAACTTTAGAATTTCAAATTGAACACTTATGAAATGTTAAAGTCTTCTGTAATCTCTTGTAAATATTGAGAGACTCTTGAACTTGGGGAATGATTCGTTTCACTAAAGACTACTATTAATATCTCTTGTAAATATTGAGAGAGTCTTGAACGTGGGGAATGATTCGTTTCACTGAAGACTACTATTAATATAAGAATTAGTTTGACCACTAAAAAATTGGCTTTCGATTATATAAGATAAGCCTAATTGTTTAGTTCTTCAATGTTACATTTTTACTGTGAAGATAATCAAAAGCTACCATATGCAAACACACTCCCGTCGAACCCTATGCCAGCCTACTTTATTTAACTTGAATCCTTCTTTAATGGCTTTGCTTAGTGTAAAAGCATTTTAAACACTTATCTGGGGTTTAAGGCCAACCCCTTGCGATGTTTTCTTTTTTATATTTCATTCATGTGGGGTGTACTCGTGTTGCGGTTTTTGCTTGATAGAATGGAGTGGTTGTTGGCCATATCTTGCTAGTCACCATGCTCAAAGCGTAAAGATTGTTAGGAGTGGAGTGGAAATTTGGAATGTAATGAGATCTAGTTTCTTACCTACTCCTCCTCCAACTCCATTTGACCTATTTATATGAAGTTTGAATTAAGTTGGATTTGGTCCACTTTTAGCATGATTTCTGACAAACACCGTAGATATAAGAAACTTATGTATATATATTATTAGTTCTCATGTGCTTAAGAAGATTGTATGACGATATTATTCTCGCAATTCTATAATGACGTCCAGCCTCAACAGAATCAGACTGAGCCAGATTTATTTGGAAATTTGAAAACGGCAATTATAATAAAATTGTCTAAAAGTAAAATTTCTAATTTTATATAGTTATAAGTATCTAAATTTTAATAAAAAGAGAAATAATTCTATTTCTATTTATGAATACTAAACTAAGTACTCCTAGTAATAATAATGTAGTCGTAATATCAAGAAATTTGAATGATTATTATGATTATTATTATTATTATTATTATTCTTACAAGTATGACCTTCTTAATTGTAATTTTCCTTTTATGTTTCAAACATAAATATTGAAGCCAATTAAAGCTGTCCCATTATATGACTACATTACGTGCATATGTATATCAATGAAGTAGACACGAGACACTTCGCTTGATTGATATGTCTATGTTTTGTGACCACCCCAGCAACCCTTATTCCTGTTTTCCTGTTGCTACATTTACCGCATGAATAATTAATTGCCAATTTTATTTGAAGATATCAAGCCAATCATAATCTGATTACATGCAACATCTCATCTCTAGATACCCGACGAATGCGACACGTGTGTTTTATTTGGAAGAAAGGAAAAATCATGAAATCGAACGTGTCAAGCAGCTGACATGCAAGGCATGTGGGTGCCATTAGCAAGTCTATCCTCTTGCCAGCCAGATGGGTACATAGTGTGAGAGAACAAAACCCTCCATCTCTGTATGCCTGCTTCATCGTATCTTCCTTTCTTTGGATACTCTACGACCTTTAGCCTGTAATTCTTAAAATCATCTGAAAGTTATGCACTAACAATGTGAGGTTGAGGTTGATGAATGGGCTTAAGAGAACATGAAGACAAAATTTCCCCTTAAAGAGGTGCGAGTTGCTGATCAGTCATCATGGTTTGCTCCAGTCAAAAGAGAAAAGAAGTAAAAACAGATTGGTGAGATTGAGGGGCTTTAACATAAATGGAGACAGAGAAAAGACGTACAGCAGAAGTTGGGACCAATAATAATGATTTATAGTAAGGTTAAAAGATGGAAAAAGGAGGAGAGGGTTCGATTCTCATGGTGTGTGAGGTTTAGGTATGCACCAAGGCTTCCTCTCCTCCGTACATGTATCTAAAAATGGAAGGAAGAAGAAGAGCATTATTTTTAAATACAAAACTTCTTAATAGTCCCTCTTGCCTCTCCACTTTCATACCTCAATAATTCCTACTTCATAACACGGTCATGGACGCTTGCTTCAATATACTGTTCATGTGCACTTAAAAAGGTGTATAACAAAAAGGAGAGATAAGTAAATAATAATATATTATTGAGTTCTTACAAAATACAAGGTAGAAAAAAAAAGGTACATGGAAGCAAGAAATTTACATGTAACTCACTTTATATTTGGGTGACTCTTCTATGTTATATAAAGTACCATGGTATTATTAGCTAATGTATTATCTAGTGCATCAGAGTTATATGTGGGTTTAATTATGTTCTGTGGTGCCTAATATGTTTTTTTTATATCTAATTTTTGTATACCAAGTTGAATAAAGTTTAGAAAATTGATCATTAATGTTTTGGAAATCTTATATATCTACACAGATTACATTAGAATGCGATCCAGCATTCGAATTTGGATCTGCCCTTTCGGAGGAAACGAAAAATATAAAGCAACTGTGAGATCCTACACCAAAAGCCAATGAAAAATCATGAATCGAAATTGAAAAATGATTGTGCTTTGGCGATGGCAAAGGCCCGAAGGCGAAGGGAACGGAAGACAGAAACACACCGCCCTATTCGTCCTATAGAATAGAGAGCTTTTGCTTCTCTCTATCTCCAAGGCAGACAAAATTTTGCATTATAAGCCTCGATTCTCGTGGAACCCTTGGTATCATCTGTCTGCGCCTCCTCTATATCTGTGTCAACTTCTCTCTGTTTCTCTTCTCTGCACTAACTAAACCATTTCTCTTTTTGACACTCCCAAAGTCTCTCACGTCCTCCAACCACAGTGAACATGGAATCGTCTACTCGTCATCAAACTGGTAGCTGGCTTGGTTTCTCTCTTTCCAACCATCGCGTGAATATCAACCACAACAATTCTTCTCACTGCTCTCAGCTCAATCTCTTTGAAGTCTTTAACTCCACTTCTTCCTCTGGACCAGGTCGTCCTTGTCTACTACTTAGGTTGATTTAAAATTGTAATACATTTTCCTGCTTCCCTAACGCCATTATCTTGGTATTGTTTTAACAGTTAGTCTTGTAAGTACCGCACAAGAAGAAGATACAACCGCTGGTAGAGCAACAGTAGACCTATCTATATTTTCGTGTACAGGAGCACCCAAGCTAGAGGACTTCCTCGGTGGCTCCACTGCCACTGCACCACCACCACCGCATCAGTCACTGGCTCATCAGTTCTCTACTGCCACACCCGTGAGTACTCTTCCTGACACTGGTATCCAGATATATGACTCGGAGCTTAAAACCCTAGCCGCTAGCTTCCTTCGTGGTTATTCAACCAGTGAACAAACTGATAGCGAGAAGCAACATCAACCACTGGTTGAAGCTGTACATGCCCCGAAGAAAAGTGTTGATACCTTTGGACAACGAACCTCAATCTACAGAGGAGTCACCAGGTAGTACACAATAGCATCTCAAACGCATGATTCAAATGGCCTCTAAAAGTAAGAACAAAAAAGAGAAAGGATGACATCTTTAATTCCCTTATGTTTTAGGCATAGGTGGACTGGTAGATATGAAGCTCATTTGTGGGATAACAGCTGCAAAAGAGAAGGCCAGAGTAGGAAAGGGAGACAAGGTAAACAAAACTGAACCTGAAATAGAAAACATCTTTCTTTAAGGTGGTTCAGTGGGTTTCTTTCTTAAGTGCCTCTAGCGGGCAGTGCTTCAGACGGACTTACGAGATCTGGGTCTGTAAACTAGTGTGAAGAATGGCTTCGAAGAACGCTAATAAAAGTTATATCTGCAAATCATGTTAGAGGGATTTAGATCTCGGGGGATTTCTGCGTAAAATTAGGTTGTGTTCCTGCTCATTCATGGCTACAGTAATATGCAGACTGAATGTATGGAAGATTCTGATCTACTTTTTGTTTCTTCTTTTACGTGACGAATGATTGCTGCCGATGCTTGAAAATCATCATTTGATCTCGCAGTCTACTTGGGTAAGTTTCTGGCCTTCTATCAATAATTATGTTAAATATCATTGTTTTCTTCATTCCTCGTAGAATTCGGATTGGACTCTAGATTTTAGTCACTGTTTACCTAAGATTCCATTTCTTTTGCATGGATGTGTCGTTGATGAGTTATAACCTTTCTTCATTCTATTCCAAGGATCCTAATGTTTGGTTTCAGGTGGCTATGATAAGGAGGAGAAAGCAGCCAGAGCTTACGATCTTGCAGCTCTCAAGTATTGGGGTCCGACCACTACTACAAACTTTCCGGTAAGACCTTTCATTTGTTAGTGTTTAAAAAAACATGTCTGAATCCATTTTTATTGTAAGTATCCAGTCTGAGTCTACGACTTGCATGCTATGCACCCATTAGGTTTCCAACTACCGGAAAGAATTGGAAGAGATGAAGCACATGACCAGGCAAGAGTTTGTTGCTTCACTTCGAAGGTCGTAATACTGATGAAAATCTTTTTTCTTTCCCAAAAAAATGTCAAAAGTTTATGCTTATGTTGACGCCTACATATGTTTGTTCTGCAGGAAAAGCAGTGGATTTTCTAGAGGAGCCTCTGTATACAGAGGAGTTACAAGGTTTCTGTCTCTGTCTTTCTAGTCAAAAGACTGAATTGAAGGTGTATTCATTCTGTAATATTAAATTTCGTGGTTATGTTTTCAGGCACCATCAACATGGTCGGTGGCAAGCAAGAATAGGGAGAGTTGCCGGAAACAAGGACCTTTACCTTGGCACATTTAGTGAGAGAACTTCATTTGTGATTTCTTGTGGCATTATTTAATGGTGAGAAGAAAGCTAATTTTTTCTTTTTTCTTTTTGTTGTTTTGTCAAACAGGCACTCAAGAAGAAGCCGCTGAGGCCTATGACATAGCAGCAATCAAATTTAGAGGCCTAAATGCTGTAACCAACTTTGACATAAGCCGATATGACGTGAAAAGCATAGCTAACAGAAATCTCCCCGTTGGCGGAGTTTCGGGGAAGTCCAAAAACTCCTCCGAATCGGCTTCTGATAGTAAAAGCTTTGATGCTTCAAGATCCGACGATCTCTCCTCAGCCTCCTCGGTAACTTTTGCTAATAATTCACAGCCTGCAGCGTCCACACTAAGCTTTGCCATACCCGTCAAACAAGACACATCAGATTATTGGTCTAATATCTTTGGGTTCCAAACCATGAGCACCACTACTACGTCATCCCCCACTTTAAATAGCACCAAGAACACCAATGTTACTGTTGCTCCTAGCACTTTATTTCCTGGATCCAACAATAACGGACCTGCTATACAAAACCCTCCTGTTTTTGGTATGGATTTCAAGGCAGTTGCTTCAGGAAATGGCGGAGACCACGACAATGGATTACTGTTTAACCCTACTTTTATTCAACCAGTAAGTAGTGTGGGTGGGATTAGTACATCATCAAGCTCAATCCCATTTGCTGCTCCGATTGCTCCTAATAGTAGTGGTAGTAATTATGAGCGTGATTCTATTTATGGTAGCTGGAATGCACAATCTTTACATGCTTTCCAATCTGCAAAGCCTAATCTATCGGTGTTTCAGACACCAATTTTTGGCATAGAATGAGATGAGAAAAGCAGTGATATGGAATGAGAATCTGTGCAAAACATGTGTTGTTGATATTGGGGAATGTTGGTGTATGGTGCCGGCCAGCATATATATGGCACAGTGGCACGGATAAGGTATGATGAACTGGGTCTTGGACTACTGACGAAGGCAATTCACAGGAGCTGACAGATAGTACGTACTAACTCTTAGTTCTTTCCGATGGTCTTTGGTTATCCCCGTGAAATCTTTTGTCCCAAAATGTGTGTACTAATTTTGTCTTATTTAATTAACATAAATAAATGGCTAGAATTTAATAAGACAGAGTTAGTACACACATTTTGGGACAGAAGATTTCATGCTGAGAACCGGGAATAAATCTCCCGTCTTAAAATGTGTGTACCAATCTTGTCCCATTCAATTCTAGCCATTTATTTATGTGGGATTCACATAAATAAATGGCTAGAATTAAACGGGACAAAATTGGTACACATATTTTGAGACAGAGGATCTGTTCTCCGTTCTCGGCATGAAATCTTCTGTCCTAAAGTGTGTATACCAATTATGTACTATTCAATTCTAGTCATTTATTTATGTGAGTGGCTAGAATTGAATGAGACAGGATTGGTACACACATTTTGGGATAGAAGATCTGTTCCCTTAGTTCTCTCTCTTTGTTTTTACATTTAATCTTGGTTTTTCGTTCACTTTTCTATTTACTGACAAGAATATGGAGCTGGTATAAATGAAAAGAAATCCTTGTCCAGTCTTCCTCTTGTAGCATCAATTGTGAATAATAGTTTCTTCAATCACTTTACAATATATTTTTCCTGGAAAAGCATCCGATCAAGGAGTGTGTAAAAATGGGATATACGTACCAAAGTTGATGCACTTTGATTTCTCTATTAACATCAGCTTTTACTTCCTGAAGAAATTAACAAAACACCAATGTAAACTTGATTATCACTTGGTATCATAAGAAATAAACATTCTAAATCAAATTAAGAGGCTGAGGTCTGGTTTATCATGGTGATGGTGCCACTTTCTGGTTCTATCGATTATGAAAGCCTCTTAGAATCTGCTTTAGACGTAAGATCCAGAGAGACATACTCGATGGAATTTCAAAACATGAAACTAGGTAAAAACTAATGAGATGCTTGGTTTTTGGGCTGGGAATGAATTAATGGTTATGAAATGGATAAAAGGGAATTGATTTTATATTATAATTATAGGAATAGTATTTTTATATTAGATTACCTCTAAAATATGATAGGAATGAGTTCCATTCATGACTTAGGACTAAGTGTCACACGAGTGACGGTTTTTATCATGTCTATATCAAGAAGTTATAATTAATTAATTATAATATAATTAATTAGATTATACTTAATTACAATATAATTATTTAAAATATAACTAACTAATTAATTAAAATATAATTACTTAATTATTTACAATATAACTAATTGAAGTATAATTAATTAATTATATTTTTTTAGCAATTAAATATATTTAATTAAAATATATTATTTTTTTTTGATCAAAGAAACGGGGTAAACACCCAAAGAAAATAACTACAAAGTAGTGACACGGGGTAGGATTACCCCAACTAAATCGGCAAAGAGTAACGGCGACAGTCCGACGAGAGCCTCAGTGAAACATTGCACTCCCACGGGAAGACGATAGCCATAGTTGGCTTAAAAAATTTACAATTTTTTATTTTGTAATATTTTTAACAAACTTCCCAATATCAATGACAATAATCATTCCTTCCTCTTAACCAATCATTATAATTATAAATTCTTTTTTTTTAATATATTTAACCAAACTCCTAATATATAAAAATGAAAATTATGAAAATATAAGTTCGAGGTTTGGCGCATAAAAGATTTGAAGTAATTAGTGCTAGAAATTTCGTTTTCTAAATCCTATACATCATTACAAACACCAACACGAAACGGCAGTCCGATCTCTCGAGTAAAGATTAGGGTTGTATACTCCTTTGACAAAAAAGTGACCCAAAAGTGATGAGATAACGAACTTTAACAAGATAATAATGTAGAATAGGACAAACGAATATCAGCTAAATGTTTTGTCCAAAAGATGAGCTTTTTATGGATGTTCTCTGAGCTAAGTGATTCAGTTCAAAACCATTTCTCCTTCTTGTCTCTTACCTCCCTCTTGGATTATGGGGTTCCTTTCTACCTTTCGGCGCTTATTTGAGCTTTACCCCCACCACCATGCCGCCTTATATGCCTTCAAACTTTGACTATATCCCCATCGTTATTATGATTATCCATCCGATCATTGTCGAGTCATTGCTCTAGTTGCACATCCCATTTTCAAGTTACCAATATGGAAATTTCTTCACTTATTAATTTCTTATTCCACCATAGGTACTACTACTTCATTACCACCCTGCTAATGAACAAACTATGATTGTTTTCATTTTGCTTCTTTTGAGGTGAGAAGTGCAGCATGAAGGAGCATTCGTTCAAACATACGAGCTAAGCCATTAATAGCTGGATGCTAAGAGGGTGTAATACTGACAAAGAAGAGATTCAATTCATAAACTTTCATGATTTGGACAGAACTACTTCCTTAATCATCTATATTTGATGATAGTTTGATTCTTGAGTTAATACACAAGTCTATATAATTAAATGGCTTTTCCTTGATCAGATCACGATGAAAACGAATTGCCTGGAAGTATCCCATTAAGAAGAATAACTTGGAAATCCATAAGACAGAGATAAAGATCGATGTGGCATAGAAATTTCATAAACTAGCTAGTTACCTTCATAAAAACAATTTGGATCTTACTAAACAAAAGGAAAGCACTTGAACGAGTCTACAAAGATTCTTGCAGTACAAAGAGAGAAGAGAGATGAGCTGAGCTAAACATGCATAAAGTGGAAAAGAAGCAAAAAATAAAAATGAAAATTTAAGTGAAAAGTTAAAGAAACAGAAGTAGGGGTATAACTTTCCTTGGTTGAGGTACAGTACGTATATAGTGTACATACTTACTCTTCACTTTCGAAAAGACAACAAATTGTATTAATTAACGTCCAAAGTAGGATAAGCTTAAAAGAAGATTAGCGTAAAACTGCTTAGATTATCGGGACTACATAGACTTTCCTGCATGCATGTGATTACCAAATCTTCGTTTTGGTACTAACAGTGTCTTCATCTGCCTAATGCAATCATGTATATATGATTATTGAAGTTGGGTACTATTGAAACTACTAGATAGTATTTCTCGGTTCAGGCAAAGCCTATATTGTTTTCTCATAGACTATGGTGTTCATGAGCCACCTTTAAAGCGTGGGTATGTATCAACAATCTTTGTTTTATAAGGACTCTGGGAAATCGTGTCATCTATACGATATTAACAAAGACAAAAATTTCAAACTCTTCCCAAGTTTATAAAAGAAGGTTTTCCTTGTGGTTAGTAGATTTTGATATTTTTCTTAGTTTATTTGCGTCTTTCATAATTTATGTTAAGATTTATTTTAGCTATAAATTTATGATTCAATAATTTTACTTTAGGTGTTTAATTAGATTATAAATATGTGATTTGTCATTATGGTGTGTGCCTATAGGTTAGAGAGTAGGTGTCTTATGTGTGATTGATGTATGTTATTTTTGACGTATGCATATTGTGATTGATGTGTAATTCTTGAAAAGATGGTACAAGAATTATGTGGTATAAATCGTAAGTGAGATGTGGATATTTGGATTGTAGTGAACATTAACTATTATTTAGATTCTATATATGTTCGTTATATTTAGAACTAGATTAAAATAAAAATTAATTAGTGTCTGGAGCCACTCTAGAGTCAAATTATGACATAACCCTAATTAGCAAAACTCTGTGCCTTGTAATTGGAAACTTGTCTAGGTTTTTTGATCCAAACATGACCACAAGCACATGCTAACTCCTCAAAGGGCTACGCTAATAAACATTGTATCAACTATCAGTTAAATGTAACACTACAAAAGTTCCTTCATTTTCCTTTTTTTTATCCCCTTAAATTTAGGTGGGGAATACTTTTCTTCTTTTTTTTCTCTCTCTTTATTTTGTGAAGAGTTTTAGTCTTCAATCCTTTTTTCTTCTTCTTTCATTTTTTTACTTGCATACTAGATATAGATGTCGCCCACCACATCATAAGGATAAATATTCTCATTTATTTTTTAAATTGATTTTAGTTTGTTTAGATAGAGTATACATATTTACACTTCACATGGTTAATGTAAAGCAATATCTGGGTTACCATTATAATATCATGGTATCAGAGCTTTTTTCTTCACAACCACTGCCCTTCATTTGATTTTTTCCAGACTTTATCAATTTAGAGAAGTCTTTACGACCTAACAATCAGTTGTCCATCATGATATCAAATCAACCTATTGTTGCTTCAACCGTCTCCATCTCACCTACCTCCACTATAGCCACTTTACCAAACATATCTCACCAACTCTCAATCAAGTTGAGCTCCACAAATTATCTCCTATAGAATGCATTGCTTCACAACTATGATTTGGCTTCACACATTGATGGCAACTAGGCTTCACCATCTTAAACCATTGTCGAGGGAGACCTAAATCCTCAATATTCTACTTGGTTTTGTTGTGATCAGTTGGCATTGAGCTGGATCATTGACTCCATCTCTGAAACCTTCATTCCACAAATTGTTGACGTCTCTTGTGCTAAGGATGCTTGGACATATTTGTACCTTAGGTTCTAAAGCCCATATTTGTACCATTAAAAGTAATTTCTTTAAGCTCCAAAAAGAGCAATATGAAAGTATTGCTCAATATACTTAATGTGTGAAGGCTATGTTTGATCAGTTAGCAGCCCTAGGCAGTCCTATGCCTGATGATGATTTGGTAAAGGTAGTTACTAATGGACTTGGACCTATGTATTGTCCTTTTGTTCGCTCTCTTGAAAACATACTTGATGTTGTTGATTTTGATGATCTTTATGGCTTATTACTGAGTGAATAAGCTAGTCTCAATGCTGAAAACTCATCCAAGGAAGTCATTCCAACAGCCTTTGTAGCCACTATTC
>JANITW010000235.1:27861562-27873964 GCA_027564335.1 Erythroxylum williamsii | reverse complement strand
CCCAAACAACAAGAAATTCATAGTGGCATCTGCTTATGATCTTATCGAACATAACAACATGGATGATTCTAGCAAGTCTTGGGAGATTATTTGGAAATGAGCATGACCACAACAGATTAGGTCTTTCCTTTAGCTCTTGGCTAAGAGGAAATTACTGACCAATCAACAGCGGGTGGTGTGTCATATAATAATGGACAGCGGTTGTCACTACTGTGGATAGGAAGAGTCAACTATCGACGCTCTATGGGATTTCCCTAGAGTAACTTCCTTCTGGCAAAAAATTCCCTTATGAAATAGTAGATATAGAATTTTTCCAACAAGATGAGGGGACGTGGGTTTTTAGAAACCTTAGAAACCACGTTTAGTTTAAACAGGTAGCGTGGGAAAATATTTTTGAAGTCGCTTGTTGGTTCTTATAGAAATGGCGTAACAACAACATTTTTTAGGCCGACTTTGTTTGGCCGGTAGAAGGACCTAGAATCATCATGGATTATGTTGATTGGATTATCCAGACCAGAGCGGTAGAAAATCATGTTTTTCAAATGTAGGATATGCCGTTGGGTACTTTCGTCGGATGGACCAAATCAATGGAAGGGTGGGTCAAACTAAATACGAATAACGCAATGAAAACAAGATCCAACATTATTGTAGCTAAAGGTTTACTGAGGACTTGTCAAGGTCGATGGTGTGGTGGATTTATACAAAATATTGGAGTGGGCGTGCTTTTGGTTGCAGAATTATGGGGAGTTCATTCAGGACTCATGCTGGTGTGGGATTGCGGCTATCAATGGTAATTGAAGTGGACTCATTGGAGGTTGTTAACATTCTTTCCTCTTCCAATAGCGTTATGTCTGATATTTATCCTTTGGTGACATGTATTCGAGAATTGATTCATCGAGCATGGGAGATTTAAATACAGTATATCTATCGGGAAGGGAATCAGTGTACCAATAACTTAGCTACATTAGCCTCTTTATTGCCAGGGCTGCAATATCTTCAGAAGCCTTTGATGATTGTTAGAGATCTACTCCACCAAGATATAAACGGAACGCTTTATCATCGAACTCTGCGTTAGGGGGTGATTTGGGTGAGAGTTTTTTATTTTTACGTGTCTTTCCCTTTGTATCATAAAAAAACTTAAATATTCAAGAATGTTTGTAGTGCCAGATTATGCCACATTATTCTCGTAAATTTTAGTGCAAAACGACTAAGACTACTTCGACTCTACAGTAAAAACCCACTGAAGTTGGATGATAATGATTGTGATAAGGTTTCTGGTGCACCTGTGCTACTGCGTATAAGTTGCACCTCCAACTTCCCACTGCATGTGCGCAATCACCGAAGAGGCAAAGCGAGTGCTCCTCCTCAAACATGCAACACTTTTCTTGTTTTAGAAAGAAACTGGCTCATGTTCGTGAAGTCCCAAGTGACGTCGCTGGCTGGTTTCGCAGAACCTGTCAAAGTTTAACATTCCAGTCAATATTCAATTTCATGGTCCTCAAAGTAAAACCATTATGGATTCAGCTCACTTATTTCGTTTCTCTCTCTTTAGTTGGGTACTTCGCTTTGAAGGTTTCAAAGCCGAAAGAGGGCTCGTTGAGGCCTAAAGACTTTGATACCTTATTCACTTCTGTGTCAGCTGCAACAGTTTCTAGCATGTCAACTGTTGAAATGGAGGATTTCTCAAACAGTCAGCTCATTATTCTCACAATTTTGATCTTCTCCGGTGGTGAGGTCTTCACCTCCATGCTTGGACTCCTTTTCCGAAGTACCAAATTCTCTGAACGCCAATCTTGGTTCGAAACCAGAACCACTCTGCCCATTAAGAATCCTTCCAAAACTAGCCATCATGAGCGTAGTCTAGAGTTGGTCTCGGCTAATTATTTAGGTTTAGATAACAAAAATAGGGTCTCCACGGACAATCAGCTCGAATCTGATAGTGATACTCTGAACCTTAGCTCTGTCAAGTGCTTGGGTTATGTGGTTTTGGCTTACCTTTTGGTAGTTCACTTGGTCGGTTCCACGTTAGTTGTGTCGTATCTAAGTGCTAATCCAAGTGCCAAAGGAGTGATAACTCTCAAAGGCATCAATAAACTGATATTTTCAGTCTTCACTACAGTATCTACATTTACAAACTGTGGTTTTGTGCCTACAAACGAAAACATGATTGTTTTTAGGAAGAATTCAGGTCTACTACTACTTCTCATCCCCCAAGTTCTCTTAGGAAATACATTATACGCACCATCCTTGCGATTTCTATTATGGGTTCTGGAGAAACTCACGAAGCAAGTCAAATTCAAACACATTCTGATGAACACGAGAGAGATCGGGTATGACCATCTGTTGTCTGGTCTTCATTCTTCGTTCCTGGTTGCTACAGTCTTGGGGTTCATATTCTTACAGCTTGCCGTCTTCTGCTCCATGGAGTGGAACTCAGAAGCAATGAAAGGTTTGAGCGGGTATGAAAAGTTCGTGAGCTCACTATTTCAGGTGGTAAATTCCAGGCATGCCGGCGAGTCTGTATTCGACATCTCCACCGTGTCTCCAGCGATATTGGTTCTTTTCGTGGTTATGATGTGAGTCAATCGAACTCATTCTATACCTTTAACATATTGTTTTATACGGCATGCCCTTTTTACGTTCTTCTAACAACTTGAAGGCATACCATGCCCACATATGAATCGTAGATGCACGTACGCTTTGCCTAAATTAGCACTAACAATTATGAGGGCCCTAATGGTGGATCGACAGGTGGTGGGAGTTGGGAGCCATTCACGAGCCGTACACATTAAATATTTTTTAAAAGTTGCAATTCACTTAAGAATTGTCATTATGTGCCACCCATTGACTATAGTTAATGAAGTTACTGGGGACATAAGGTTTGGTCACCATGTTATGTTCTGTTCCATATTCTTCTCTTCTTTATTCGTTCTTGCTTTAAAAATTCGTAATGGGCCAAAATTATATGTGAAAATCATTTTTTAATAGGTAAAATTTTGGATTGACTTAATTCATATGAGCAGATGAATCAATTGAATTTTTTTTAGACTAAATAATATGCAATCAGATATAATGTTTTTCTCTTCTTTTGATCGCTTATAGCTCATCATATATTGAAGTCTAACTCTTCATGTTTAATTTCTAAGTGTAGCCTCTGACCATAAACGTTGCATATGTATGTAAATATACAAATACAGGTATCTCCCACCATACACCACATATTTTCCAGAGAAAGATGAGGAAAAGTGGAGCTTGGAAACTGGAAAACAGAGTAAAAGAGAGAACCGAATAAAGAATTTTGTAGTGGAGTGGTTATTATGCTCACAGTTATCATATTTAGCCATCTTTGTTATTCTCATCTCTATCACTGAAAGAGAAAAGATGAAGAATGACCCCCTCAACTTCAACGTGCTCAACGTAACTCTGGAAGTTGTAAGGTGAGGATATATCCTTTCAAGTATATATATTCGTTTCCAACTTTGATCAACTATATATTCTCAGTCAATTACTTTATAATAAACTATACTCTGTTTAGAAAGAATAAAGTTTAGTAATTATTTTTAATAGTTATATTCGCAGTTATCATTTACTATTATAAATGTAATAGTAAAAAAGAAAATTTTTACTGTTACATTTATAATAATTATATAGTCAATATCACATAAAAATGGACGAAACCTTTTTATTTATTTTTAGATTCGGTGCCTTGAGTTGTTTTCTAGCCTCTGTCTCACTATTTTTGGGAAATTGTCTAAGCCCACACATTTAATACTATAATCTAAATAAGATAAGAGAAATATAGGTATTTATTCGAATTAGATGACATTATTTTATTTAAAAAAATTACGTGACACGTATATGGTGCATATGATTATGCTTTATAAACTACTATATATTTCGCAAAAACTTATTCAGTTAAATCAGTTAATTGAATATACAACTATTTGCTAAATTAGTGATCTTGCAGTGCGTACGGAAATGTCGGGCTGACCACAGGTTATTCCTGTAAACGACAACTGGTGGTCGACAGCTCATGCGAGGATGCATGGTATGGTTTTGTGGGAAGGTGGAGTAATGAGGGAAAGATGATTCTCATCATCGTCATGTTCTTTGGAAGGCTTAAGAAATTCAGCCTCAGAACTGGTAAAGCCTGGAAGCTGTCTTAGTTAATTAGCAATTGGTTAAGGATAACGCGATGACCAATTAGGTGATTAAGTATTGTCATGTTGGGTAAGTGGTTTTTTTTTTTTTTTGGTAAGCTAGGTAAGTAGCTTTACCAATAAAAGTTAGAGGCAGCAAGTAGTATAGTTATCCCAACAATCTGTATAAGTATATATAAACGGATAAGAACTTGAAACGTTTCTTCAAGCTCACATGATCAGTAGCCTTTGCCTTTGGAATACTGTGAATAATGTTACATTAAGAGTACTATTGAAGCTGTCATCTCACACCCACCAAAATTCTCGAAACGCTACACTAGGCTGCTTCCACTTGAGATTAGCTTTTCCGTTGAAAACATGATAACAAAAAAGGCAAGACAATGATAAGTAGTCCATCTTCTTGCTTTATCAGAAACTGCACTGTTATGTGCTTATAAATTTGTGGAAATTATTAGCAATAGCTATAACAGTTAAAGAATAATATTGTTTTATTTGGAGTAGTCATTAATAACAAATAAAATATCTATATATTATTAATTAATAGTTGAATAGTGCCTAAAAATATTAAGTAACGTGGTTATCATTTCTTGCATTTACACGAGTAATGAAAGCAATAAAAGGTAAACTTTTCATTCAATATTACTATTAATTTATCAGCTTTTTCCTTCATTTGAAAATTTTACTCATCTATAATTATTTCACCACGAAGTCCAGGCTGAACTAAGGTTGGTATGAATCTGACACTTAGCAAAATAGTATCAGAGCATGGTTTCAACCAGAGCCACACATCCCGATCCATCCAAATCTCAATGTCCCATCCAAGAATAATTTGCCCAGGTGCAAAAAAAGATCTATATATATAGCATGTATATTCAGCTACAAATCTTTACAAAAATATTCTCTTCAAAGAAACAAAATGAAGGTTTTTCTAACTTATCTCTTTTCACTAGTTCTCCCACAAACACAAACTTAAACTATAATTAAGATAGTCAACTTGGACATCGTACCTACATGCAACCATCTCATTCTACCAATCGTTTTCAAACTCCCCCCACCCCACATTTTTCAAACACCAACCCATCAATTATATCAAAATTATGGAACCATTATTCTCCAAGTGTCAAATTTAATTTCCCATGTTGCGATGGCACTAAAGATCCTATTAGTTGGTTACAAAGAATTGAGTAATTTTTTAATTTCACAAAACACTACTTCAAAAAAGGTAGCCTCGGTTGCATTCCACTTGGATGGAGGAGTTCATCTATGGTATCAAAATCCCAATCGTACCCAAGTTTGTATGACATCAAATGAGTTAAAGCAAGCTATCAATGATCGACATATGCCAACCTTGCTTCAGGAGTCAAGATTTCTATGGGGAGTTAATGAAACTGACACAATCTAGTTCTACGAAGGATTATCAGCTTGTTTTGATCGCCTTCTTGCCAGATCTAGGAATTTAACAGTACAATAACAAGTCAGTCGTTTTGTAAGAGGACTAAAGGCAGTTACAAAGGCAGATGTCGGGGCTATAAACCTTTAAGCCCTTCTACATGCAGCTAGCTTTGCACGTCTCTTTGAAACAAGAACATCAATCACCTAAAAGACTTACTGAGCCCAAACGAACGACGTATCATAATTCTACCAACAATTCATCAAAAACTAATATCAACTACATTCACAAACAACCCACCAATCAAAAGACTTGCCCCAAGTGATATTCAAGACCGATGTAGCAAGAATCTTTGTTTCAATGGTTATAAAACTTATATGCTAAGATATAGGTGTAAACAACTTTTCTTGATTAGAAGACATTCTTGAGATATCTCTTCATAATATTAGCGGGGTCAAAACACCTGAAATTTGTTAAGAAAAATTACCGAATTAGAGCAAGTTTGCAACCAAATAGGATTGAAAGGAATATTAATAAATACAAATTTTACATGAAAAACTTATCAATAAATTAGGGTAAAAATCAATGATAAGGAGAAGAAACTTCACTATATAAAAAAAAAGAGTTACAACCTCTTTCTATTTTACAAGGAGAAACATTTAACTCTCTCGCAAAACAAGAGAAACACTTTCTATAAGGATTAAATATTTTATGAGAAGGGATGATTATACAACCATCCAGGAAGGCCTATTTATAAGCCTCCCAGACACGTTTACAGTTGTGGACAGATTGTCCATAACTGCCATCTTCTCTTTTTCTTCCTACTGCTCTTGACTTCGGCATAGTCTTCCTTCTTTTTCTGCCTATCCACATGCAAGTTTCTACCTTCCTTTTTGACTTACAAAAGTTGACAACATCAATCTCCCACTTGAAGATTTGATTGAAATTCAATCAGATCTTCACACCATTCTTTCTTCCTTGTCATTCTATATTACTCATGTCTCCATTAGGCCACAAGAGGATCGACACCAAATAAACTTATCAATATTGATTGCCTTTGTCATGAAATCTGCTAAGTTATCTTTGGTATGAATTTTCTACATATTTACAACTCCTTTTTCACGAATGAAGTGATACTGTACTCATATGTGTTTGGTCTTTGAATGAAATGCTGAATTCCTTGAAAGATGCAAGGCACTTTTATTGTTACAAAACAAAAAAAATTTCTCTTGTTTATGCCCGAGTTCTTCCAAGAGCACTTTCAATCATACTACTTCTTTACGAGCTTGTATAGCTACTACATATTCTACTTCTGTTGTCGACGTAGCAACAATTGATTGTAGGTTTAAAACTTAACTTACAGCTCCTCCAACAAGTTTAAACATATAGCTTGTAGTAGATTTACTTTTGTTAAGATCACCTGCATAATCTGAATCAACATATTCACTAACAATAAAGTCCGATCCTCTATAACATAATGCAACATCTGAGGTTCCTTTAATATATCTTAGGATCCTTTTTACAGTGTTCCAATCCTCTCTAATAGGATTCACTATGTATCGATTAACCACTCCCATTGTATGTGCAATGTCTAGTCTTGTTCAAATCATAGCAAATATAAAACTTCCTGGTGCTGATACATACGATCCTCGAGACATCTTTATCCTAGAAAATATTAAACTTCCTATTGCTGATACATACGATACTCGAGACATTTCTATCCTTTCTTCTTCATTACTAGGACTTGTTATAGGATAGCTTGAAATTAACAAGAACTGGGATAGAAATTGGTTTACAATCTTTCATGTTGAAATGTCATAAGATTTTCTTCAAATAATTCTTTTGAGAAAGTCAAATCTTCCTATTACTTTTGGCTCGATGAATTTGCATCCCTAGAATCTTGTTTATTTGTCTCAAATTCTTTATATCAAATTCCATAGCTAACTGAGCCTTCAATTCTATAATATGATCATTGTTAGGGCCTACTAGTAACATGTTGTCAACATACAACGACAAGATAATAAAGTCATTTTCACCAAAAGTATTATATCCAAGGCTCACAATGAAGGAATCAAATCTCTGGTACCAATACCTCGACGTCTATTTTAGACCGTAAAGAGATTTGTTTAACTTATAAACTAAGTTCTCCTTTCCTCCTTCTTCAAAACCTCTTAGTTGGAGTATAAAATTTTTTTCTTCAAGATCTCCATGAAGAAAAGTTTTTTCTACATCTATCTGTTCAAGATATAAATCAAATGTAACACACATTGCGAAGACTACTTAGACTGTAGTGAGTCAAACCACAGGGAAAATATTTCATTGAAGTCAATCCATTCATTTTGAGCATATCCTTTCACCACCAATCTTGCACGATATCTCTCCACTCGATCTTTGCCATTTCTTTTAATCTTGAAAACCCATTTATTTCCATTAGACTTTCTTCCATGTGGTAGTGGCACAAGATCCCAAGTCTTATTCTTATGAGGAGTTTCAATTTCTTCCCACATTCCTGCTATCCATTAAGATGCATATGAACTATTCATTGCCTCCTGGAGAGTTGATGGCTCCATATCTGTAGCACCTCACTCCCGCAAGGCCCGAACTCGACATCGATAGTGATATTCAAGTTCTTGCCTTGCGAGGGTGACGTGCTAAAGTACTTAACACATTCAGAAATTGGTATAGATTTTTTTTGAAATCACAAACACAATATGCTAAAATCAGTAATCAAATTGGGCCCACTTCATTCATAAACATTTTTAGTCCATAATACGATTAATAAAATTTCAATAGCCAATTGGGTCTTTTAAAAAATACAAAACACTTGAGTCATTTCGGAAAACAAACTTATACAAAAGTTGCGAAAGATACACTTCAATACAAAACGAGAAAAATACAAATGCAGACGCGAACTGATCCCGACCCCTATCCTTCACTGAATGTTGCAAGCATACTCCCGTTGGCCTAACGGGGTATTCTTCTGATCATGAAAAGTAATTACAAATTTTGGGTGAGAGCGATCATCATCAGTGGCTCACCCAAATCACATAACACATAATTCGCATTTTACACATTTCACATTATTTCACATTTCAGATTCACACACATTTCACAATCACTATCACCCTTCGTATTCAATTCACTTAAACATTCATACCATGCATATGCCATTTGTGTGAGATCACTTTCGTTCTTATTGTTGACTGAGTGCCTGTCACTCACATATATAGAATTCTGGCTTGTAGGCTCAATCAGAACAGAATACTGGACCATAGGGCTCAGTCAGAGCATAATACTACCTCATAGGGCTCTACGTGAAAGTGCTTCATACAGGCAACACAAGTCATAATGCATTTATATTTCATGCATTCATGAGATGGAATGCATCACTTACATTGCATGCTCTTATTTAGTCACAATCACTTATCATCAGATCGTAGTCCGGCATTCAACATATAGTTGAGAATTCACACTTAACTTGCATGCAATATCACATTCAGAGTTCACTTAGCAAACACTTCCGTGCACTTAGTTCATCTCATTCACATACAATTAGCACTTCAATATCCAAATCACAATCACAATCATCGGACCTCCTGTCCGGAACCCAACATAATCAAACACATTCAGAATTCAATTAATATCAAAAAGGCAAACAGAACAAACAATAGAATGAGACCATCTAGGTCTACTCACAGTACGCTCCAGATTAGCATTTGCTTTCAATTTTTGGAAATGCCTGAATGCGAACACTTGACCTGCACAACCTATTTATGTAAGACACCCATTGTACACTCATCAATAATTGCACAAGTAAAAATGTTCATTTATGCACAATTGTAATAACGGACCATGTATAATACATGCTTAATGATAATCCCTGGCATATGTTATAGAACGCATGTTATGCACATTTCATAATTCATGGGTGTCTAATTTAACTTCACGTTACACTTCATTTGTACATAATCTTTCTCATTTCTCCTTTCAATCTTTACTCCTGGCATATGTCTAGCTTATTCATAAGCTTATATCTCAAGAACACTTGATTACTTTATATCACAACTTAAATTATCATCATCTCTTTTCAAACCTCATATGATCTCAAAATATCCAAATCATCATGCAATAGGAATCTAATTGAAAATCTCATAATGAAAAATCACTAAAATTGATTATAGAATACTTGAACCTAACATGTTCTAAACCCGATAAACTAGAATCCTTCTAAAAATCTAAAAGAATCAAAATTATCTTACCTTGATTCTTCACCAAATAAAGAGATCTTTAGCTAAATTGGAAGCTCTTTTTTTTCCTCTTCCTTTCTCTCTTTTTAGACAACCTCAAAATCTCTCTTATAGGCTAGGAAAATTGAAACCCTAGCTGGTTTCTCTCTTTCTCTTCTTCCCTTTGTACTTCTCCCTCTTTTTCATGACATTCTCTCTCTTTTCCTAAGATTTTCATTTTTCTCTTCTAATTCTTTCCATCCACGTGTATCTACTCCATTTATAGGAAAGACAACATTTTTTCTTCCAATTATGCCGTTAATGATTGAGAATTATCTCATTTGCCCTTCCATTTATGGCTTATGTCTTTTACACATAAATGTCTTGCCAAAAGCACCCTTGCACATTCTAATATAACACTTTCTTCTAGAAGACTGTTCTCTAGTTTCTTACATTTCCAATGACACCAAAGCATTCAATTTGGTTCAGTAGTGTGAAAGTTATACTCCAATATCTTCGGGCTGCCTTTATTCCGAGACAATACCCTATACTCAACTTTCATCCACAAATTGAAACTCTTAGAGTCTGATTCAGAATCTAATCTCTTCATACCATTTGTAGCCCTATGTTGATAGTTTACTCCAAATCAAAAATCATCTCATTTGAAACTTTAGAGATTAAGATATCATCAAAATACTAAAGTATGTTCAGTAGAATAACACCAGTTCATACTCCTTTAAGAGCACACTCACTGCATCTGTCCCACTCTTTTCACTCAATCTTTCTCCATTAATTTTAGATAGCTATGATTTTAAGTGAAGATGTAGATCAATGTCTTAAGAATCCAATGACTCAAGAATCAAGTCATTTGGAGGTCTAGAGGAGACGTTATGGTCAAAAGAATCCAACATGTTCATATCTTTACTCGTATTGTACATGTCTTGGCGCAATTGCTATAACTCTCACTACAGATGTTAGATTGACTTTGTGTTTGGACTATTGGAAAGAGGACTTCGAGATCTACAAGTTTTATGAAGACCTAGAAGACCATTTCTATCTTATAACTATTGTATCGTCTCACTTTTTTCATCATCTTACTTTTGCTTTGTCTCACTTTCACTTCGTCTTACTTTCACTTCATCTTACTTTCATTTCGTCTGACTTTCACTTCGTCTGACTTTTGCGTCTAACTTTTGCGTCTAACTTTTGCGTCTCACTTTTGCGTCTCACTTTTGCATCTTAATTTTGCATCTCAATTTTGCATCTCAATTTTGCGTCTCACTTTTTTTCTCTCACTTTTGCGTCTTACTTTTGCCAGAACGTCACCCCTTATAAAGATCATAACTTTTGACTCTGATGTCCAAAATTTTCGTACTATATACCGTTGGAAAGATAAAAGAAAGATCTACAACTTTCCAAAGGCATCTTAGAAAAAATATATTTATATTAATTCCAAATTTGCCCCTAAATTCTGAAGACAGATTTTACATTCATCTTCCAGTGTACTGCACCCAGTTCCCAGTTCATGATAGATTTTGAGACTCTTAGAGATAGAATTGAAATTCAATGTCTTCATACGAAATGTAGCCATATATCTCTAGATTAATCCAAATTAATAATAGAATTGAAATTCAATGTATTCATATAAAATGTAGCCATATATCTCTAGATTAATCCAAATTAAGAATCATCTCGTTTGGACAACTATAGAAAACGTTGTCGCTAAAAGACTGAAGCATATTCAGTGAACATTTTCCAGATCACTACCAATTTTGTTTCCGAATCTTTCCTTGTCACAACTCATACCAAGATCATGGTCTCTACTCCATTTACCTTTTATTTTCAATAAAATCACATCTAAAAATAATCATGCCCAGAAGTTGTCGATGAATACGTGTACACTTATTTTTATGCAAAGATTCAATATTCATGTGCATATATGCTTACATTATGCATGAGCAAGAAAAATGCATTTCCTTAATCTCTCTTTGAGCTTTTAAGTATTGAAATTTTAGGTCGTAACTCTTGATATGAGGATGGGATGTTACACATGGGGGTTTTTTTGCAATCAAGGAGGTCCGTTAAATGGACCTAACGTCCGTCTAACAGACATAGGGTTCCCTTAAACCCCTCCAAAGCTCCTCCAAAGCTTCCTAAATACAATCTAACATCATATGCACTCAATATCACCCCGAAATCAATTCTTCTAGTGCCAAAACACTTCACACAACTCAAAAACCAAATTCATCTCACAAATTTTCAAATCTTAACTCATTTGGTTCATCAACACCACAATTTCCTATCATTCACCATAGTTATCACATACACAACTCCTATACAACATCCTAACTTGTAACAATCATATCTTTCCATTCCTACGCCCAAAAATTACGATCTTCCTACCGTTGGAAAGATAGAAAGGTCTTCTATAATTTTCAAGAAGGCAGTTTTCATCAATTCTAACTAGGTCATTCCAGAATTTGCCTTGCCTTCAAAACACAAACCTACTCCTATGATAATTTGAAAATAGCAATGAAAAGGTTTGAAATGCCATAAACATCCATAATGCATATGTATTTCATTCGCATCAAAAGAAGAGTTTTACAACGCTTTAGTAGGCATTTTG
>JANITW010000235.1:27605989-27617868 GCA_027564335.1 Erythroxylum williamsii | reverse complement strand
ATAAACGACATACATGTATATATAAAAGGAATACCTCATAATATATTATTAACAAGTCATAATGTTAATATATGAATTACAACTATCCATTGGCCTAGGGCACACTACTAACACATATAGACGTGCAACAAGAAGAATGTTAACAAAGGAAGAAATTGAGGCTGCGCATGATTACATTTTATTGAACTGTGAAGAGGTGCAACCTTTTGTATAGTAAGTTGAACATAAGAATTGTCGGTTCCAATTTTTTTGTTGTTCATAACTAAAATACATAATAATGTATTTAGATTATATAAGGCATTATTAGGCGAGATAATGTCGGACATCACACAGGATACTATAAATAAAGAAGTTGGAAGACACTTTCCTCGATGGTTTGAGGGATATGTAAATTTTCTTACAAATATTCTTATAGTTTAATTATAAGATTTAACTATTAAAATAACGTTATACTTTTTGATATCATAATTTCTTTTATGTAGGCCTTAGAAAATCCAATAGAGAACAAGTTCACTTGTAATCTTACAAAGGAACCTCTAAAAATTGTTAAATCTTATCCGGTGTATTTTGTTCATGGATACAAATATTATACAAAATATCATGGACATAGCATGGCAACAATAAATAGTGGGGTTTTCATACAGGGAGATTTGATGGATTAAAATGGTAAAATTATTGAGATACTTGAAGTTGAGTACCCTACATTGCCAATAAAGCGATGTGTGATATTTAAATGTGACTGGTATGACCCGACTCCAAATGGTGGAACAAAAGTGAATTGCCGATACAATCTAGTTGAAATCAACAACCGAAGAAGATTGAGACAATTTAAACATTTCGTGTTGGCAATGCAAGTGAAATAGGTGTGTTATGTCCCTTTTCCAAGCTTACGATGAGATAAGTCAGATTGGTTGGTGGTTTACAAAGTTAAACCTAGAGGTGTTTTTGAATCACATCGAAAAGGAGAGCAAAGAATTGAAAGTGAAGCATTTCAAGAAAATGTTCATTTTATAAATGCATTTGTGACATATGATGATAATTAACCTTTTACCAATCCATCTAATGAATATGTTGAAATTTTATTTACAGAGGAAGATGAGGGTTAGAGATCTAAAGAGGAGCCGAAGTTTGATTCTTATTCTTCCAAAGAAGAAGATGAATGTAATTTACAATTAGGTTATGATAGCGATTAATTTATGTTTGTAATTGAATTGGTTATTTTTCAAATCAATGATTTCCTTTTCAGTTTATTATGTAAAGTATTTAATTTAAAATCTTAATATAGGAATGTTGACATGGCTACTGATTCCGGATGGTAGTAATTCATTCCGTTGGGAGGAATATGACAAAATTGCCTCAAAACAAGGAATAAACAATGCAGGAAAAATCTCTGCTTCATACACTAATGATCGTTTGCATTCTGTGGCCGATCTTCTACTTCAAGGTGTTTAGTATGATCTGGACAATGTCACTTTCCTTATTATGTACTTGTCATTTCTTTTGATGAAGCCATTATATAAGTTCACATTTGATGGTCTATACTATATGTTGTTTTAAGCTTCCTTGAATCTCGAAGATGACATGTATGCCGATAGAGGCAGGAGCGATGTCACAACGATTTATAAAGGATTACATTAATAAATAAATCTTTTGGTTCATTTATCAGTTTTCTAATATGGCATTATCTTACTTCTAGTCTGATTGTGTTTTATGTAAACCTATTCATACTTGTGGTTCATATGGAGAGTTAGTCTTCCATACTCAATTTGATGAATCATTCACTGTATCCTCTATAAGTTTAATTATAGCGGAAACGCTGTTGCAAGGTGTTAAAAAGCCTATACCTGAGGGAAGAAGTATCACTGTTTCAATTAGTACGTTTGAACATGAAAGGACTCTTCTCAGAAATCTAGACATCAGGGACTCATTTACCTTTATCGACTCTCAAGTCACATATAATCCAACAAAATAATTGTGTCATTGTGATTTATCAATGCAATACATTAGACTCAACTATAAAGTTAATTTCTTGTTTTATCTGTAAGAATTTGTCAAACAACCTCCTTATTAGTTAGAGGTCAACCTATGTCCTATTGAGTGTGAGCTGTTATTGTTTTTGTTCTACGACTTTAATAATTGTTAACCTTCTATTTCATTGTTTGTACTTCAATATGATATACAACAATTCGTCTTATTTCCATTTCCATATTTTGTGTAAAGTATTGAATTCAAATTCTTATATTTGTAGAAAATTCAATAAACATTGAATTTCAAATAGAAATATGGGACTAAAGAGATAGCGTGAGGTTATGCAGCCCAGTTTCAAACGTATGTTCAGAGGTACTTACTGTGAACATGGATCATCACAGTCTATAGCTGGCACTGCATCACCTCCTCCCCTCCAACGCCTATAGTTGTAAATAAGGCATCACCTGTTGCTCATCATGCTACACTATCTCCAACTTATACATCATCCACTACCCCTTTATCAGATGGAAGACAAAACCGCTAGCCTGAAGCTAAGGGACCTGATGGAAGAAAGTACATAACAATTGACAATAATCCGTAAGTGAAGTCACATTCAACATTTTATGTTTTTAACTAAGTTATAAGTTTATCAGTTTTTTCATGGTATAAAAATTACTTCTTATATTAGGTTGATTTCGTCTAGACCGTGTTTCAGAAATATGACATCTACATTTAAGGAGAGGATTGATCTGAGGGTTATGTGTGGAAGAATATCTCTCAACTCACAAAAAGGTTTTACTTTCAGGGGTTTGAGGTACAATAAAAATTTTTCTTTTTATATTTATTTGTATACATTAATTAGATAAATATTATTACATTATAGTAACTCACCATTGATCCTTTTTTTTCAAAAAGAATTTTTCTGAGATTTTGGTTTCGAAATGATCATCCATAAAATATGGAAGAAGCGAGCTTATACACGTTATTATGACTTTATTGGTGCGATACATAAGGCTGATATACAACCGCTTTATATTTCGGAGCAAATATGGAGTCATTGGTAGGAGTATTGGATAAGCTCTTAGTCAATGTCCGCCTCAGGGCGTAACTCCACCAATAGGTGTGGAGGCCTGGGGGGAGAAAGTCTTCCTGTATATGCGAGATGATCAATTACCAACCACGAGCATGCACAAAGACTTGTAAGTATCTAAACTTGACACTTATATTGTAAATGTTTTACTTTACTATATTTCAATTTAAATTAATGAGTGAATGTTGAAATGAAAATATATGTATTATGGATAATGATAACGGTATAAATGTCTGGTGTCATATATGATTGTGTTGAGTTATTTTATTTGTTCAATAAGGGGGAAATATCATAAAATAGAGGAAATTATGCTGAATTTTTTATAAAATCTAGTTGACATCTAACATTGTAGGTAAAATATGCAAGAAAAGTTTATGGGCCTGAGGCCTACACCTGCTTTGGTGTTTTTGCATACTCATACAAAGAAGCATGATAGTCTAACATTCGTCAACAGTCGATGCATAGAACTGAATGTATGTGAAATTAATCCTTAATTATTATTTCTTAATAATTATCACTTACTAATATAAACATTGCTTTCTTATATGACCAAAAATAAGAAACTATTCAGCGATAGTCTCAACAAGAAACACCTATTGATGAGACTTAGACGTTTCTTGATGCTGTGGGTGGTAGGGATCGTTGTGAAAGGATCTTCGGGCTAGGTTCGCTTGCGAACATATGTTATTCGCAATCCTTCATGTCCAGTATAGCAACATTTAGTAGACAGTCAAAAATTGATCACATCAATCGGCTTCAAAAAACAATGGACACATTGGTAGATACCATAGCTCAGCTGAGATAAACGATGGATGAGGTGAAGGCCAGGGGTAGCACCTCAAAACACCAGCAGTCACTAAGATATTAAGAGTGTAGTAGTCATTTGTTTTGAATTACAAAGACTTATTATATACACTGTAATGTTTTTATTATCAATTAAGATAATTTTAACTTTATATCATCAATCAACTTCCTGTTTAAATAAATTAAATATATAAACAAATAAAATTGTTATGCACAAATAATTCATAAATGTTAAAATTATGCATTTATCATAAGATCATGAAATAAAATTTAATGTCGGGTTCTTAAAAAAATTTCTTACTTTTATTTACTGACGGAATATAAAAGATCGTCGCAAAATAACACTATATTTACCGACGGAATATTTTAAACTGTCGGTAAACTGTATGATATTTATCGACTGATCTTCTTCTTTCGTTGGTAACATTAAATCCCTTTTTGATTTTCTGAACTACGATTTATCAACCGCTCTTCTTGTTTCCATCGATAACTTTACCGACGGGAAAACCTTCTATCGGTAAAATTTATCGTCAGACAGGCATAACCGTCGGTATACTTTATCAACGAAAGGACACATAAAATGTTCGTTGTTAAATTTACCAAAGGTTGTATTACCGATGCTGTTGATCGCCGTTTTATTTTGTCGGTATTTATTATTACCTGCAAAATATATGCATTTAATATTTCAGTTCATTTATTAAACCAACATAGGATATAAATTGATTGCAACTCATTGAAGTAGGCTCAACTCTATGCCCCATTAGCTGTCACCAAATTAAATGATGTGAGGACCAAGGAGAAAATATCCCTAGATTTGTGGCCATAAACATTTCTAATCTTTTATAAATGTCAAGTTTCAATTTTAATAACGTTAACAACTATTGCTTCTACTTCTTGATCGTGGTTGTGTGTTGCTTCTTTATAAAGAATCAACATGCATAAAAGATGAAGTTATCAATAGGTTTAACAGAGGAGATGAAGTCTTAATTGAAGAACTAAAACACATTATAATCAAACGAAGAGCTCTAGTAATCATCAGAGAACTCTTTCTAGTTAGAAAAATTGTTGTTCAAAGGAAGAAGAATAAGAGTGCATCATCTTCTTTATCATCACAAAAAAAATGCAGAAGCTTATGCTCAAAACACAGAACCCTGTTCTCTTCCAACATTTGATGTAATTCTACACATGATCGACTAGTTCTTGTAATTACTCAATTTTCCAATTTTTCTGTCAAAGACATTTTAGTAAGTATGGCTACATATATAATACTATTATTTTCTTCATATCTCTCTTCGTTATCAAGTCTCAACTTTATTAAAAGTAAAACTAGTCATATTGTTGTTCATCAAAATGCAAATCAAAGTGGCACCTATCACGCCTAGTTTCTCTATTTTATTTTATTTACTACCTAACTAATACTCAATTCGAAGGGAAATTTAATTGCTATTGAAGTTAGGAAAATGTTGACAGCAAAGGCATTGTCAAGTATTCATAAGAAACTTCAAGAATGGAGCTCAAATCAAGTAACACAAAGAGAAAACGAGAAAGTAGTATTGATAGTTGCAAGAAGTATGATGGCTCTCATGTTATGGACAAGAGAAACAAGAGAAGTCGATGAACGCAAGTATTGGCAATAGCAAGTCAACCAATAAATACAAAAACACACACAAGCAGCAAATAAAACAAACTGCAGAAATCGTAGCAACCAACGGATATAAAAATAAACCTGAAAAATCGCATCACTAGTGAAGACACAAAAGACGAAATTGGTGCAAAAGGAAAAAAACCAGCATGATTTGTTTTAGAGAAAAAAATTAAAAAATAGACGAAAACTTATTTTCAAAATTCACGAAAATATTATTTTTATGTTTTCATAAAATGGTTGTCGTTTTTTAACTTTTAAAAAGAAATATACAACCAAGCACGATTATAGTATTAGTTTCTTATTTTACAAAAACAACAACAAAAAATTCCAAAAAAAAAAAGAAAGCAAACAACTCCTTAGAGTTCACGGAGAGTTAAATGTTGATGAAAGTGCAATGAGAATCTTAACTATTATAGTTGCTGCTAAACGCCAAGAATAATGCAACATAAGATGGTGACTAAATTGTGATTTGGCATTGTCAGTTGAACTGCAACCCTTCTCAAGTACATGGATCTACCAAAAACGTTTAGTACCGCCATAGATTTATTGAAAATCATTATATATGTAGGAAGATATGAAACCAATGTTTCATATATTTTTGGAGCTTTTTCTTTAATCTTTTATTACACGATGTAATGAAACCAATGTGTATGTGCTTCTTTGGAAGTTTACGTCCGTATACGTACGTAGAAAGTCCAAAACACAGGTGAGGTTGAGGACAAAAGAAATTAGTTCACAGTATCACCATCACCTTTCTCTCTACGGCCGCCCATATTTTGGTTTTGTAAGATACGTACTTCGAACTTATACGCTAGTGTTTTATGCTGAAAAGATTGATGGAGGATTTGTCGTTTTTGCTTGTTACGTGAACGTTTTTGGTACTTTCCCAAGATACAACGATACTATCTCCAGTCACCTGCCTCTTTGATTGCCAATCCTACCGCTTCATCATTGTTTAATTAATTCAACTGGCGTGATCATTAAGGTCGTGATCTAATTGGCATGCCTTTTTTTGGGTGTGGACTTAATTTAATATATTATACGCAAGAAAGTTGACCCCAAAAATAATGTAGCATGTTACTCTCTTCCATTTGGCACCTGTCCTAGTATATGAATATCATAGAGTGCTGTTGGGTAAATAATTATTAAACGGAACAAATTAAGGTATTGAATAAAAATAATGTTTAATCTGTAGTTAATCTAATATTTTCAACTAAAATATTCGTTGTTCCATTTAATAAATCTTGGCAGTTTTCAATTTTTAATTAAACTCTATTTCATTAAATTATAATTATGGTGAAGTTTATGCTTCTTAAAATTGAAGAGAAAGAGTGTAGACCTCACCTCTCATTCATCAGTTGTATACAAACTAGACCAAATTCTACAATTTTAACATTGCTGTTTCGTTTTTAGGCTTTAACACTTTGTGAGAACATTGTCAAGATGTGCCTACTCGTCACGAGAATCTGCATTTATACACGAGTTGTCGACCGAAGCGTAGAGATCTTCTTAAGACTGCTTCAATTTCCAATAGTAAGTCAAAGACAGACGCTGGCTGCTGATTACGCCAATATACTTGACCCAAATTTTGAGAGCAAAGATCATTTGTCCAATATTATTCTGTCTTTTTCTGTCTTATAGAATTTTAACTATTTATTTTGTGGGATCCACGAGAGACCTACGCGGGATTCACATAAATAAATGGTTGAGATTTATTAGACACAATAAGACACCATAATATTAGATAGAAAATCTAAACTCAAATTTTAGTCTCATTTGTAGTGCAAAAGGACAGAAAAAGGGAAAGGCTAGTTATGGAATCCTAACTCTTAATTTTAAGCTTATTTAAGGACAACACATGACACGAAACTCAACCTTTGAGACCACTTTCTAACCAGCTAGTATACAAAATTAGTAGAATAAAACATGGTGTATGAATAGTTCTAAAGAAGTTAAACAACTTGCACTTATTTCTTATTTAAACAACTTCAACTTACTTCTTATAACTTTCATTTGTAAATTAGATATGCAATAACACAATCACGCAGGACTTAACTACTTAGGAATTGTACAAGATCAAACGCATGCACATACGTACATTTCTGATGGACTAATTCTTTTTCCCTATAGAAACTTCTCCAGCTTTTAACTAGCTTACAATGGAACAACGTAGCGTGTCCGCATTATATTCCCCTTTTAACATACAGCGTTGGTTATGACGACAAAAATGGCCACACAGTCTAAGCCATAGGCTGTAATTCTCCTCTTGTCCAAATCTAGCATCTACTTCTCCGTCTTCTTGTACTTGTCAACTTAAAAATCTGAATAAGAAGAAGAAGAAGAAGAAAAGAAATGCTCTTCTATTTTATATTCATCTACTTAGGAACAGTTACCTTATATGAGCCAGTAGCGTAAAAAATGATCTGTTGTACCTTATAACGTTTGGTAACTTAACATGTTTAGTTGAAATCATCATCTCCAAACCTTTGCTGTCGGCTCTGGTGAAATGGGTTTTCTGTTTTCGCCATTAATATTAAAGACATAGAGATCGAAAATCAAGAAATGCTAAAAGCTTCTACCGATGAACTTAAACGAGAAGCCATTGTCTAGTGTACTGACCGCTTTTGCATTTCTGTGACACAACATCATAAATCAAACAAATTTATGGCAAACATCTTTTTGTACAGTATATATTGTCTGTCATGTGCAGAACTGGCAGAATCTTAACTGATTTTCTTATCGTCAACATCCAACAGCTTCCAACTAGTAAATTATTAAGGGGCTTTGTTGACTTAAATAAGATCGTAAATTCGAACTTTTTTTATGTGTATACTTGTTTAAAATTTAGAATCAAAATTTTAACTTCTACAAAGAACTTACTCGACTCAAACGAAAAATAATTTAAATATAAATAACTTAAAAATAATTTTTTATTATTGAAACCTTCCTTAAAGAACAACACAAAGAAAAGAAAAAAATCCAACAGCTCCCATCTTTCTATCTAGGATAGGCAGCAACACTGTTCGTTGGCACATTCCCCAGTAAGTGGCCCCGTGCGAGGTTGCCCATTTATTAGTTCTGCCATCTTTTAATTTACTTCTTTCTCTTTTTGGGTGATTGGTCATCATTCTGGACTAGCAAGCTGCTTGGTAATTGCCTAATTCGATTCACTGGTCAGTAATTTAGCATCTCGATGGATGCATTAATTATTTGTACTTCAAGCCATTAAAATATTTTCTTTTAAGAATCAAGCAACTACAACTATAGAAATTTTTTAAAAAATAAATAACTTTAGACCAAAAAACATTTAAATGTTTTTTAATGGTCTGTGCATAATAATATCGCATTCGGAATATATTTTTTTTCAGTTTAAATGTTTGAAATTTGGTTCCTAAAGAGATAGGCAACAACTAACTGCTTTATGTGCCAGATCCTACGAACCGGCTATCTGTTCACAATTAATTTCAGGAAACCGAATAATCAGCTTTTATTCTTATCAAAATATATACATACATATGTATATGTCTCTAATACAAATAAATTTAGTGTTGATCTAGAAATGATTTGGTGTAGAACTTGATCTCCTCACATGTTTTTTGGGCATTATTAACTCCCATTTGCATGTTCCTGGTCAACTTATATTTTTCATAGATTATTACTAAAGAAATAATATACCCAAGTTTCATCATCCAACAACTTCAAGTTTTAAATTGAGATTCGTTTGCATAAAGTAGGTTCGGTCTTAAAAATTTCAGAATTATTGGCACTCTTAGTATGATTTTCATAAACATTTATTGTCATATCTAATTAAAGAAATTAAGAGTAACTTTTAGACATGGACATACCTGCAAAGATGGTCTTATTCTCAGCCCCCTTTGAAAGACTCAATGCCCACTTTTAAAAACGAAATATCTAATTAGCCTCTAGCAACCAAATTGCTAGAATATTGTTTCTTTGATTAAATCAATTATAATCTAAGCTGCAAACAAATTTGTTTGTGGGTTTTCCCACAATGATGATTATCGCTTTTATCTAGTGAGGTAAAAAAGGGATCAGACCTGCCTGTTCGATCGAGTTTAGCACAAATTATATTGATTTTAATTCAATTTTTACTTTTGACTGTTATGAGTGAAAACCAACCGGTTAAATAATAAACCAATAGGTTTCTTCTAAACCATGAAAAATCAAAAATAAGGATTTCACCACAAGTTTTATTGGCTCCAATCGATTCGATGGTTCTTTTGGTGTATGATAATCAACTGACAGGAATTGCAAGAAAAGTGTTTGATCAACGTTAAATAAAGAAAATACACACACCGTTACGTCCAACTTTCACGCTCACCATCCAATGTCATTCCTCAGTTTTTCAAGGGCAACTCTGTTGGTGGTAATGGGGGGTGGAGATTGAAAGAGAAACAAGAAGGAGGGGAACTGGTGATATATTAAGCTGAATGCTTTCATGTCTTTTTAAAATTTTCACTATGTATGTTCCTGAACTTTCGTATTCAAGGTGTTTCCTCCAATTTGTTCATGGTAGCTTATTTCAACATCTTTAGTTTTAGCCTTGAAAAGTTCTTTCGTCTAATTAATTATATTATAGAAGATAAAATGGATGGATAAAATGTTCTTCATGTACCGCTTAAAGAGGCAACGAAAATTTCTTTAATTGTGTTTACTTATCTTTTGATTGTGTTTACTTATCTTTAGTTTATTTTCTTTTATTTTTAATATGAATTATCACTAATGAATACCTTTGCTAGAAGATGGTTGTGTGGAACACCATTACATTTTGGATGATAGATTAAAAGTTGCATATATGTGATTTATAAGAGAAACATGCTTTTCAAGGATGGTTATCTTTTGTGACATTTCAACTACTTGCATAGAAATCTCATGTTTTGTGTTTCCTACTTCACCTTTACATTTCGTAGTAGTATTACAACTTCTAAATACTTAGGATGTTCTTTTAGTTTGTTTCTCTTCCACCAAGACAAATGATCTACTTAACTATTCAATTGTTGATATTTTCATTTGTCATAATCAACGCTTCTAGGAACAAAAATGCTACTTTAGGAGCTACTACTAATCAAAATTTTGTAGATAATAGCATGAGCTTTTTGTACATGTTATCCAATTTTACTGAATTCTACTCTAAAAGTCTTAAACTTGAAGATAAGATTGACCATGTTCTTAAGGCACTACAAATAGTGCAAGAAGCTTAATACAAACTTGTAGAGGAACTACTTTATGCTCAGAACAAGTATCTCAAAAACCTTTATCAACAACTTGACAAACAAAGGATTGCATTGGCCTGTCGCATAGTGAAAACCAACATAAATGCCTTATATTGAAATGTTGTTCTGAAGGGGGTGGATCAAGTAAAGCAGGAAGTTGTGAAACTTGAGCGAATGAAAGAAGTTTACAAGGGATTTAGAAGGACCTCCAAAGCAATCCTAAAGGAACACTTTGGTTTGGGGATTTAGGACTATAGTCCATATACTATAAAACATTTCACATTTTTTCCATTAAACTACCTTCTTTGACCTGATCACTTTTATATTTTTCAAAGTACACTTAAGATGGCGTTTGTTACTAAGCCCAAATTGATATTTGGTTTTGTTATTACAAATAATACTGGTGTCAAATGTCTCAAAGAAGAGCACTTCTCTAAATTGTTAAACTGACTGCTCAGCTGCTTATGGAATTAGATGAAAGATTTATGCAAGAGTTGGCAACATCTTAGTAGGGAGGTTTCCCAATAATATGTAGAAGAAGCCAAATATTTCAAAATAGAGGATTTCAAGCAACTTGGGAATGTTATATACTATACATTTATGAAATGATTAAATGAGATTTATGATTAAACTAGCTGATGATTGTTTAAAGCTTTTAACTTGGCTCTACTCTATCCATATAATGAACTTAAAAGGGCAATTTATGAATAAAATGCATTAGTCACAATGAATGAATTAATAACATCTACTGATTGTTAGTTCATATCTTATTTTGATCATATTTAAATCAAAAATATAATGTATTACAAATTTATAACTGAGAATAATTTTATACATTACTAATTTGTAATTTATTTGAATGTTGTAAAAGAAGTTGATGCAAATACTTTAGATGAAAGTGGTGTCGCTTGGTTCTACTTCTGTTTTTTTTATGTAGTTTTTAGTTTTTATTTTCAGTTTTTTGTTTATGTTTTTCTTTCAAATAAAACAAAAACCTGTTTGGCTGTTAATGTTAATGTAGTTATATTTTTATCACTGATAATAATTACATATTAGATAAAAATTAAAGATAAATTATTTTTAATTAAATAAATTTATTTAATCTCTTATATAATATTTATTAAGAAATTATTAATAA
>JANITW010000235.1:27595144-27605642 GCA_027564335.1 Erythroxylum williamsii | reverse complement strand
TTTTTGAAAACTAGAAGAAATTAAAACAAAAAATATAAACAAAAAACTCAAACAAATAGTTTTTTTTAAAAACTGAATTTGAAAACAAAAAATCAAAAAACAAAAACAAAAATGAAAACAAACACCCCTGTAATTTACGAGTTTTTAAATAACATTGAAGAATTTGAAATTTTGACAATGATAAGACACAACCTCCTTCAAAAATATAAATTTAATTTTTATTGTTATTTTAAGTTTTATATCATATTCAAATTTAGTTTGAATCATTATATTTGATTGTTATTAATTCATTATATAAGGATAGATATTGATGTATTTTTTATTTCAATAAAATATTTTATTTTTATTTACTCTTATAATTTTTATTTTATATTTATTATATATTATTTTTATGACAGTTTAACATCAGCTGAACTTTTGAACTTTAAACTTTTGTGCCGTTGGATTTTTAAACCATTACTTTATGTGATGTTTAAAGTTATAAAATGACGTATATTAGGTTACTTTATGGACTTTTTTACCATCTCTATACAAAATAAAAATAAGAGCTATTTTAACCGCTGCAACTAACCCCCTATCAATATGCACCTGTTTTTGGCTTTTCGCCTTCCAGTTTGCTAACGTTCGTATAGGGTTGTATCGGACAACTTGTTAGTTTTTGATACGCAAACAACTTCTCATGCGTGGGGGGGGGTAGAAATTGGTGTTGAACATTATAAAAACGATACTGTAATTACTACATTTGTCATCATTTTACTAAATTTATAATCATTCTTAAGAAGAAAAAAACATTACGCTATTATTCTAAAGTCAAAAGTCAAACTTACAATACAAATTAGTCCCATTATTGTGCTGATGACTCCATCCTGTGACATATATCTGCACGAAGTCTTTTGCGTGACTTACGATTCTTTATTTTTCTATGTAAACGGCTCTTCACTAGATTCATTTGACCCTGGCTTCTTTCGTCTGAAACCAAGTTAAAAAAGAAAACAAAAACACTACTGAAAGCTAGGCCTCTTTCAGTTCTTGCAGGTGATGACAGGCATGTTATGAACAAGTAGGTGACATTTAACTTGTCATTAGAAAAGATTATCCTTTAATTTATACATATAACTTACTGTTTAGTCAATTGGATAAATAAACCTAAAATTAATTTTCTAGTGATCCTATTATAAAAGATTGTTGGAACACTTATTATTATTGTTTTCTCTTATTTTCACTTTAGCCGTAAATTCAGAGCTTGGTACGTAGTTGCATTTTTGCCATCGGTAGATCTTACTTTTGTCTAATATGTATCCAGACCATGATAGGCTTATTGTTTTAAGTAATTGAATACATAGTGAGGAGCACTTAAGGCGTCCAATTTGGGGTTATCATGTTACTAACTTCTATAATTTACAAGATCCCTCTGCCAAACTTTATTTGCAATATGAAGATGATTTTTCTTTAGTACGAATTTACCAAAGTGCATGGTGGGTTTGCAAAGAGACGCACTTGGTAGTGTTTTGATCAGCTTTAAAACAGTATAAAATAGATGCAGAGGAAATAATTGTCCCTTGATCTTGTATTATTCTTAGTCAATGTTTAACTTTCTGTTTTTAGGCTGTGTGACCTGAGAAGAATGTTCCAATTGTCATATATTGGTCTAGATTAGGTTACCCATTAGAAGTAAGGATCCCATTTTTCACCAGACTGAATTCGATTTTGTTGACCAAATAAAATCTTTTGTAATATTAAAATTATGCACATAGATTTCTTATAGGAAGTTGAAATTATCAGATTAAGGGTAAAAAAGACAAATAATATAAAGTTTTTTTTAATTATCGGAAATTAAACATTCTCTCTAATTAATGTTCACAAGTTTCAGTTTCATGCTCCAACTTAAAAGGGCACATGAAAACTGTTTTGATCTTCTTTTATCAACCTAATCACTCCCATAGATTACCAGTATGAATGTGTAATTAATTAGCACAACGAAATAGTTGATTGCATACTATTCACAACAATTCAGGTAGATTGTGTCAACAGATAATGACGAAAGGACTAGACCTTTAGAGCGCATGTGCCAGTAAATTTCTTCAGTTTGGTTAGTCGGCTTGCCAAGTTGAGATTAAATAACTTATCATGTATAGTTGGATTTGTATTTATGTCACCTCCTTAACATTATCAGAAAAAAAAGGAAAATTAAGAAAGAAGAAGGGAATGGATCATTAAACTTTAAACACTGAAGACAGACAACTGGGGTTAGCCTGATAGATCCAGTAACTATAATCCGGTTTGATCTTAATCAATTTCAAATGGTGGTATCATATCGATGTATATTTTATCTTCGATTAACACCATCCAGCCCTTACGTATAATAATAATGATAAAAAAAAAACAAAACAAAAGATAGTCAAGAAAAATATGCAGCCTAGCTACCACATTTCTCATATCACAAAAAACTATATAAAAGGAGAAGTAGAGAAAGGACTGCAAAGAGTCCTTCACCTATCTATCCCACAACCTCTCTCTCTCTCTCTTTCTCTCTGCCATTTCTTGGGATGCCCAAATTCTCATTGAATGGCCCCTAGCTTCATCTCTGTCCATCTTTCTCTCCTCCACCACTACTGACTATACCAGATTAGCCTTGTTCCGTGTTTGCTTTTACAAGAACCTTTTTTCGTTTGTTTTGGGTTATAGCTGTACTTAACAGTGTAACATGGCGAAGTCCAATATCACTCTCGAGGAGATCAAGAACGAGACTGTTGATTTGGTATTCCCTCTTCACTTATACTCTTTTTACTCGCCTGGTTTTAGCTCTGAGAATTTTGGATGGTTTGTTAGTTTTCGTATTCCTTAGTCTGTTTTCGTGAGCTTCAAACTGAAAGGGACAGAGATCTGTCATGGGACTGAACGGGGTTGTTAAAGGCTCGCACTTTATTTCTGGGTTACATTTAATTTGGAATCTTCAGATCAGATAGAGAATTGAAGAGTCTTGTTTATTTCTACGTATTGTAACGAACGAGTTTTACACCAAGTCCCATGACATTGATCTGTTTCAACTTTGTGGGTGGTCCTAAATTTTCTTTCTATTCGTTGAACATGATGGAATCATTCTGGAAAAAGAGAATAATTTGAGATGGTTCAATTCAGTCCTCTTTGTTTCTCTCGAACAGAAACTCACTTTTACTCCCACAAGCGAATTTGTTCGTCTCATGGGAGCTACTACCTTAAAATAGTCGAAACCATCAAACCTTTCTTTTCAATTTTCTCTGCGGCCTAACAGTCCCAGACCCAGATCATTTTCAGGTGATTCCTTGAGAAAGACACAATCTTGTTCACAAACTTCCAAAGAAAATAAAATAAACAGAAACTCATTTATTACGCTGAGCCGGTCTCTTCTCTTTGTCTGTGTTTGTTAGGCACTTTTTGGAATTTTGGGTACTTTTCCGTGGTACTGTAGACCTTTTCACTCATTTCACGGTTTAGTTGTGTAAATAAATTCTCTTTTCTTTCAACCGTTAAGAATCCAGGGGACATGTAAGTTGTACCCTTAGCTTATTGATTTGACAACTTTATCCCTGGATCTTTTTGTTGGAGTGGCGCGTGTTAGCACGGTCCAATAAATATGGGAAATAGGTTGGTGGCCACGTGACCGTATGCGCTTTTTGAGGTTGTCATGTCTCTAGGTCAACGTCTTTTATTTTGGTTGATTGGTTAGATTTTCGACGCTTTGATGACTAACTGACTCCTCAAGTCGACTCTCTGGACCTGACTTGGTTAGTTATAAGCTTGTGGATATTACAGAGGGAATATGAAAATATATACTCATATTGATAAGATTACTACTATTCAAAATCTTAATATCCATGGCTGGAAACAGAATCCTTATTTGATATTTATCTTTTCTTTGACAGGATATTTATTATATATCTCGAATTTAAATTTCAGAATTTTAAGGCTAATAAGGTGGGTACGAATAATCTTATAAATTATAATTTATTTAGTTTTGAGGAAAAAGAAAAACCCGCTTGTGTCCTAATATCTAGTGAAAGAGATTCTCTTTTTTTTTTAATTGTGTAATCCAATGTATATATGTTGATTATTGTAACTAACTAAAGTAATTACATCAATCAGAAATTTGAGAGGAAAAAATATGAAGCGTTATTTTTATGAGGTTAACCATGTATTTAAAAAAAAAGTGATTCATAACCTCATAATTTGAACAGGAACGCATTCCTGTTGACGAAGTGTTTGAGCAACTGAAATGTACCAGAGAAGGTTTGAGCTCGGAGGAAGGAGCCAACAGGCTTCAGATTTTTGGGCCCAACAAGCTAGAAGAGAAGAAGGTACTTAAGTGGTTGGATATGAAGATTAATCTGTTGTCGTTAGTGGACTGACGATATATGTATATATTACTGGCCATGACATGAACAGGAAAGCAAAATTCTCAAGTTTCTCGGATTCATGTGGAATCCATTATCATGGGTCATGGAAGCAGCAGCTATCATGGCAATAGCATTGGCTAATGGCCAAGGGAAGCCCCCTGATTGGCAAGATTTCGTTGGCATTATTTGCTTGCTGGTCATTAACTCCACCATCAGTTTTATTGAAGAAAACAATGCTGGCAACGCTGCTGCAGCTCTTATGGCTGGCCTGGCTCCTAAAACCAAGGTAATTGATGATGATGCTGTAATGAAACAAATGGATTTTTTAAATGGTTTTGTAAAAATCAGGCTTCCTCACATTTTTTTTTAATCCAATATAGGTGCTTCGAGATGGAAAATGGACTGAGGAGGACGCTGCAATCCTGGTTCCAGGAGACATCATCAGTGTGAAGTTGGGAGATATCATCCCTGCTGATGCCAGACTTCTTGAAGGTGATCCGTTGAAAATTGATCAATCGGCACTGACTGGAGAATCACTTCCAGTGACCAAGAATCCTGGTGATGAGATTTTCTCTGGTTCCACCTGCAAACAAGGAGAAATTGAGGCTGTTGTTATTGCCACTGGAGTTCATACGTTCTTCGGCAAGGCTGCACATCTTGTGGACAGCACCAACCAGGTTGGGCATTTCCAGAAGGTGCTCACCGCTATTGGGAACTTTTGCATTTGCTCCATTGCGGTTGGAATGGTAGTTGAGATCATAGTCATGTACCCTATTCAGAAGAGGAAGTACAGGGATGGCATTGACAACCTTTTGGTTCTCTTGATCGGAGGTATCCCTATAGCCATGCCTACAGTTTTGTCTGTGACGATGGCTATTGGGTCCCACAAGTTGTCTCAACAAGGGGCCATCACTAAGCGTATGACTGCCATTGAAGAAATGGCTGGTATGGATGTCCTTTGTAGTGATAAAACTGGGACTCTCACCCTCAACAAGCTGAGTATTGACAAGAACTTGGTTGAGGTTTTCGTCAAAGGTGTGGACAGGGACCACGTCATACTGCTTGCAGCTAGAGCCTCTAGGGTTGAGAACCAGGATGCCATTGATGCAGCCATGGTTGGCATGCTAGCTGACCCAAAGGAGGTATATATATACCTATATGACTATATCCATATATGTATACCTCTGCTTTCTAAGGAATGAAATGGTATGTGTATATATGTTCTGTCTTATGGATTCATATAATTTCCTGACAGGCAAGAGCTGGTATAAGAGAAGTACACTTCTTCCCATTCAATCCTGTGGACAAAAGAACTGCTTTGACTTACGTAGATGCTGATGGAAACTGGCACCGCGCAAGCAAAGGTGCCCCTGAACAGGTAACCTGCTAACATTACATGCTATGTTACTTTAACTTTTTCTCAATTCACTTTATTAGATAATGTTTTCTTTTTACTAGATCCTCAGTCTTTGCAACTCTAGGGAAGATATCAAGAAGAAGGTTCATTCTGTCATTGACAAGTTTGCGGAACGCGGGCTTCGCTCATTGGCTGTTGCCAGACAGGTTTTGATTCCTCACCTCTAAATTCTTCATTATTTCTAAGGAAAAATTCTCACTTTGTTGTCATGGTACGTTCACAGCAAGTGCCAGAGAAAACCAAGGAAAGTGCAGGCGGTCCATGGGAGTTTGTTGGCTTGTTGAACCTCTTTGATCCACCCAGGCATGACAGTGCAGAAACCATCCGCAGAGCTCTCAATCTTGGTGTCAATGTCAAAATGATTACTGGTAATTTGTCTACTTAGTTGGTCACTCAGGGTAGAGAATGTTTTCTTCTTCTTCTTCTTCTTTAACCACCGTTGCTCACCTATGGTTTTGTTAATTTGCAGGTGATCAACTTGCCATCGCGAAAGAGACTGGGCGAAGACTTGGAATGGGAACAAACATGTATCCTTCTGCATCTTTACTGGGCCAACACAAGGATGGAAGCCTAGATGCTGTTCCTGTAGAAGAGTTGATTGAGAAGGCAGATGGGTTCGCTGGAGTGTTTCCTGGTGCGCACCATTTAAATAAGATGCTACCCACTTTTGGTTATGTGGGCTTCATTGTCTCTTAAAATATCTTTTTTGTTTTGTTTCTGTATAGAACACAAATATGAAATTGTCAAGAAGTTGCAAGAGAGTAAACATATCGTAGGGATGACTGGTGACGGTGTGAACGATGCACCAGCCTTGAAAAAGGCCGATATTGGAATTGCTGTGGCGGATGCTACAGATGCTGCCCGAGGTGCTTCTGACATTGTTCTGACAGAGCCTGGATTGAGTGTTATTATCAGCGCCGTTCTGACTAGCAGAGCAATTTTCCAGAGGATGAAGAACTACACCGTTAGTTGCCTTCTTATTGATCACCTTTCGGGATTCTCAGTTTTTAGTAGTTTTCAATAAATTTTTATGATAAAATGGACTTAAATCCTTTCTATTTGCAGATCTATGCAGTTTCCATCACCATCCGTATTGTGGTAAGTAGAGAGAGAGAGAGAGAGAGAGAGAGTAATTTGTGGAATTTGGTTCAAGAAAAAGATCTGAATGATGTTCTTTTCGATTCTTGCATGCAGTTTGGTTTCATGCTTATTGCTCTGATATGGAAGTTCGACTTCTCTCCTTTCATGGTTCTGATTATTGCCATCCTGAATGATGGTGAGTTTGGTTGGTTAAGTGCACCATTTGCATAGTTAAAGTGCAGGGAAATTATATTAATTAATGTTGTTTTTAGGTACAATTATGACGATTTCAAAAGATAGAGTGAAGCCATCTCCACTTCCGGATAGCTGGAAACTAAAAGAGATATTTGCCACGGGTGTTGCACTTGGTGGTTATTTGGCATTAATGACGGTGATATTCTTCTGGGCCATGCATGATACTGATTTCTTTTCGGTATGAGCAAAGCAACAATGTCTCTGTCTGAAACTGACTTTTTTTTTAATTGTTTACAATGCTGATCATCTCAACTTTAATGGATACAGGACAAATTTGGTGTTCGATCATTAAGGGACAAAGATCACGAAATGATGAGTGCTTTGTACCTTCAAGTTAGTATTGTGAGTCAGGCTCTCATTTTCGTGACTCGTTCACGTAGCTGGTCCTATATGGAACGACCTGGTCTACTTCTGATGGGCGCTTTCATGATTGCACAACTGGTATGAATTTTACTCTCTCACAAACTTAACCTTTACACTTCACAACCCGGAAGCTAATGAAGTGTGTTTTCTCAGATTGCAACTGTGATTGCGGTATATGCCAACTGGGGTTTTGCAAAAGTTAAGGGTATTGGGTGGGGATGGGCAGGTGTCATCTGGCTTTACAGTATCGTATTCTACGTCCCTCTTGACTTGCTGAAATTTGGCATCCGTTACATCTTGAGTGGAAAGGCATGGAACAACTTACTTGAAAACAAGGTAATGATTTTCGTAAAAGCAATCTTCTTCAGGACCTAGAATTGTGCATTGTCAAGAAGCACAATCACCTCATGTCTGCACTTATTGTACTCTTTTTAACAGACTGCCTTTACCACCAAGAAAGATTATGGTAAAGAGGAAAGAGAAGCTCAATGGGCTCTTGCTCAAAGGACATTGCATGGCCTTCAACCACCTGAAACCGCTAGCATCTTCAACGAGAAGAACAGCTATAGGGAATTGTCTGAGATTGCTGAGCAGGCCAAGAGACGAGCTGAAGTTGCAAGGTAGGCCATCATGGTTAAGAAGTAAAATTGTTTACTTTTATTATATCGTCTGTCTCTCTAAACATGGGTTTGTGCTTTGTAGGCTTCGGGAGCTTCATACACTCAAGGGACATGTTGAGTCCGTGGTCAAGCTTAAGGGCTTGGACATTGACACAATCCAGCAGCACTATACCGTGTAAAGAATAAAAAATGGCGTATTAGCTTGAGAAGGAAAGGTTTTGCGGTTCAACACCTTCGCCAAATCAAAGGTAGCTAAGCTGGCCTGAAGAGTTAAAAGCCTTTCCAGATGGGGAGAGAGTTTAATGTGGCCTATGTCTCTTGATCTCTTTGTTTTCAGTTTGTCTTGTAATTCAGCTGCCGAAAGAAAAAGGGTTGTTATTTACCTTAACCTTTCTAGATAGGGAGAGAGTTTAATTTGGCATAAGTCTCTTGAGCTCTTTATTTTTAGTTTGTCGTGTAATTCAGCTGCTGAATCAAAAAAGGTTGTTATTTCCGTTGCTTTTGCCTCAGTAAAAGAGCAACATAAAGGTGACCTTTTGTTCCGCAACTTACTTTTGCTCCGATTGTATGCTAGTTCTTTACCACACTGGCTCAGAATTTGTAATAACTTCAACTCCTACGCATGTTTTCTCCGTTCAACTCAAAACAGCTACAAGTATATCACGCAGAAGCTTGCTGGATTACGGGTGATACTTTAGGATGAATATAGTTTTTTTTCAGAAAAAGGACAGGACAGTTGGGTTACAGAGAGTTCAGGACAGGAGAAATGCAATTCTATAACAAGTTGTTGGGATAATGAACTTGATCAATTCATAATATATCCAGACAAAAGAATCAAACGTAAACCATAATAGCTAACTGGTTATATTTAAAGCCCAAACCAAGTGGAAGAACTCATTTAACCAATTAACAACTCTCCACTTCTTACTTACAACACTCTATCCAAAGCAAAAGTGGATGTTTTGGCTCTCAGGTTTCCTAGAGTGTGTACAGGTAACGTTTAGCATATTAGAAAATTTTTAAGAGCAGAACGCATGTGAGTACAAGTGTATTTCATGAACCATGTTGATTCTTTCATTGAAGAAAGAAAGAAAGTTTTTGAGTTGTATATAACCATTAGTATAGTAATTGAAAAAAGTTGTTTAGGATACACATTCTGAGAGTTTCTCCCCACTTTTAAAAACGGTGAATTCTTAAGTAGAGCTTAAAGAGTGGGCATAAGTTAAGAATTGTCTCTCTTTCTCTACTAGCTTTTACTATTACGGCCTGTTCTTTAATTCTAACTCACAATTTCACTTAATAGCAGCTCGACATTATTATATTGCTTATTTGAGTTTTCTGTGGTTTGTGGCTTAACACTGTTTGCAGAAAATTTCTAAAGATCATAATTTTTTGCAATAGATTATCCGCTTTCCTGCACCATCCATATGGCAGGGAGAAACATGAAGCTCTTGAGCCATTTTCTGCAATTCTCTTACCAACTTCTTAGTGACAGCAAAAGTGTTGAGAAGAGGAAGAAGAGAAAATAAATTGTTTTATTCAAAATTTATTAGAAAATAAAATCGACGTATTATCCATGCGACAAAGACGATAGGTGACATGGTATGTATGTTAGTAATGTTACAAAAAATTAAAATTTTAAACATTTTATTACTACATTTTAAAATTTAGTTTAAAATTACAAAATTTAGTAAAGTTTAGGATTTTTCGTTATTTACCCTATTATATTTCTTACAAAATTTTTTATGTGAATTTGACATAACTACTCTTTACTTTAAAAATAACATAAAAAGAATATACGCCTAATTTACCCCTTTTTATTTTGTATGTTTTCTAGAGACCAATAATAAATTTACTTAGTTATTAAGTTATTTTATTAATGAAGTTTTAAATATTTATTAAATATAAAAAATATATAAAATTGTCCAAGGAAATTAAAATCCATTTATAATTAGTTTAAAAGTAAGCTGAAATAACTTTAATATGGTTACGTAAAAACAATGCAATTACCTTAGATAAAATCTCTAATTAGTCATATGAATTTTGTTCTTTTATTAATCTAAAAAATGGAAATTTGGGTGTAAAAATACATGTTACAACAAATAAAAATTTTAACAAAGACAATTAAAATAAATGACTAACAAATGAGTTAATACATACATATTTAGGTTATGAAAATTTAAATAAAATTTGTTTATTAAAACATAATGGAAAACTTTTTTCAATTTATAAAATAAAAAATTTATACTAAACGATGAAACTTAATTAATTAGAATAAAAAAATTAGTTAGCCAAAAGACTCACTATTAAAATATAATTTTACTTTAAAATTTTATTTATAATGGTATGATTAATGCTACTCTAAATTACTGTAATTAAAATTACATATT
>JANITW010000235.1:27559388-27570122 GCA_027564335.1 Erythroxylum williamsii | reverse complement strand
GAAGAACTTACGTTTGTTTGATGTACGTAAACGGAAGAACCTTATGATTGCTTGAAGTTGATAAGCCGAATTTTAGATATTAGAGCTTCGTGCTGATAACGTGTTATAAAACCAAAACTAAAATTTAAGAATATTTGGAAGAGGAGAATTCTTCTTATAAATTGGTGTCACTTACATCAAGTTAACCCTTCTATTTATAGTACAAAATTTCTAACAAAATACTATCATGATAATAGAAGTGGTACACTAACTATTAAGTGATGCATTTGGTGCACTAAAAATTTAGTGGTGCATTTGGTGCATTAACAATTAAGTGGTGTATTAACAATTAGTGGCACACCGTATTATTTCTATCTTTTATAACAAAATCATTAATTATGTTCAACCATTGACGAAGTGACGACTGACTAATTTTGTTCGAACAACTTGAGAATAAGGATGTCAAATTTAGCTCGGCCCGTTTGACTCGGCTTGATTTTGGTTTAGATCAACTAAGTCATGGGAGAGTCATGGGCTGATCATGGTCAACTTGACCGGGTCACAGGTAAGCCACGGGCCGATCATAGTTGGCCCGACCAGGCCACGGATTGAGATCGAGCAGAGCACGAGCTAACTCATGGCCTGACCGTTACATAAAAAACAACGTTATTTTTTTACGGTTTTTTTAAATACGGGCGGGCCAATTTGGACCAAGAACAACCTGGGTCCTGCCCAACCCATTGATATTTCTACTTGAGAACACTTGACAAGGCATCAAAGACTTGAACTCAAACTCCAAACATAAAAAGGATCATATTCTTTTGTGGACAAAATAGGAGATAAACCCATTTAATTAGTAAATCTAATATGATAGATCGACATGATTAATTATAAAGTTTGAGTATAATTAGTAATTAAATATAATGTTAATCAACTTCAGTATATAATTATCAAAATAGAATAACTATATATGCATAATATTTGGGTAACTAATACAAAATATTTGACCAATCAAATATTTGGATAATTGATTATAAATATCTTAATTATCTCCTTTATTTATATACTTATATTTTTATAAATAGAGCTCTTATTTAGATAATGAGAAAATATAAATCATACAATCATCAAGATAATGTCAAATGAACAATGAGGGGATAGTTAGTTCACATAGAGAAATGATAATAGGAATGAGAATGAATATAGTAAGGAATAAGAATGAATATAATCATTATAATTACAATGGTTAGTTAAGAGGAAGAAATAATTATCATTACTATTGATAGTGGTTGATTTGTAAAAAATATTAAAAAATAAAAATTTGTTAAAATTTTTAACATCAAATTTTAATATATTTTAATTAATTATATTTAATTACTAAAAAAGAAAATATAATTATTTAATTTTATTGTAATTATATTTAAATTAATTGAATTAAAATTAATTATATTTTAATTATATTTATTTGCAAAAAAAGAAGTAAGCGTCATAGGCATGACGAGAAGTTTCACTTGTCATGAGCGTGACAATGTGACACTTGCTTATTGCTAAAGAATGAAAATTATTTCTCTCATATGTAAGAGGTATGGAGTATCCTTAAAAGTGAGATATTAAAAAATTGTTCATACAATGACAATACATAACTAACTAAACATTTTTCATTCCTAACCCATTTATACCTTCTCAAACTCATTAACCAAGCACCCTTGAGGTTTTAATGTAATCAACCTGGTCTTAATAGATATAAATTAAGCGATAATTGTTTTCATTTGGAGATAAGGATCAAGATGTAGAAGGGATCCATACACTTGTTCAAATTCAAAATGAAGAACAACAAAAGCTGCATAATATTCTTGTGATCCTATTATTGAGCATACAACTCAACATCTCTTTGATCATCCTATTTTAATCAGAGGTAGCAAGTTGAACCCAAATAGCTTGTCACTATAAAGCAAAACCATACACATATTGTCCAACTTCCTGTTTTTTAGGTAATGCAATTGCCCTAGTAACTGAAGCTGATGAGCAGCGTTAGATGTGGAATAACATCTGGCAAGCATATCCCAAATTTCTTTTGCAATTTCATAACGATCAAAGTGTTATTCAATTGGTAGCTCATATATGTTGTAAATCCATTTTAGAATTTGATAATTTTACTCTCTCTTTTTTTCTAGTCATTTTTTGAAATTTAAGGTTTTTCTCCTTGCTTCTTGGTTCGTGTAACAAAATTACCTATAACTTAACGTCATAACTTGTGACCTTGCAAAAAACTAGACATTTCTTATACCTACATCATAGAGATAGTTTTGAGAATATGTCCAAGAAGGATTTTATTTATAAAGTTATAAGTACATGAAATAAAATAATCAGGCAATTATCTTTAGGTGATTGCCCAAAATTTCTGGACTTATTGTTCAAATATTTTATATTAATTGCCTACATATTGTAAATAATATGGTATTAACTATGAGGAGATAATATTGTAGAACATTATAAATCACAGCTTATTGATAAAGAGTTCATTCGAGAATATAGTATTGCTTATGAGAAGACTTTTATTTTTATGTCTTGTCTCACTTTAGGTTATATTAGCATAAGGTTTATATTTAACGATTTTGATGATAACTGTATAATATTTCAAAATTCAAATTAGATTTATTTCTATGTACAATTAACAATCTTATTCTCAAAAGGAAATAAAATCATAATAAATATGTTTTCTCTTATAAGAACCTTCTTTATGAACTTATCTTATTAGAAATGGTTTATCCGAAAGGATCCTACTAATTATGAAAGTTGTATATCAGCCCCGTGATTATTGGAAGATTTTTGCAAAGATGACATCTAAATTATTCAGGGTTAAATCTATCTAGTTGACTAAAGATGTGAGTAAAGCAACGACTAGTTGAAGAAATTGACTATTTAAGGAAGAGCGTGACAAAACTTATGAAGCAAAACAAATATATTTAGATGTTCAAACATTTTGAGTAGCATCTATACTCTCGAGAATCATATCATTACTATTGTGCTTTAGAAAGTGAAATCACTCTATCAAGAGAGAAATTGTTATTTGTTTTTCTATGAGCTTTTTAGAAACTTGCTATATACTTCGAGTATTGAAGGTTGGAGAACCTTAAAATTTATGTACACATGAGGTGTGAGCTTGAAAAGGCTCATCAAATTTAATACTCGATTTTTATAGTGAACTACTCAAGTTGGATGCTTGGGGACTACATATAGGCTTGGTTTTTAAGCCGAACTAGTATAAATTGACTATATCTTTCTTCTCTCTCTCTTTAACTTTTAAATTTCTGCATTATATTGTGTGTGTGTGTTGTCTTTTACAAGAGATTCCTTCACTTTTATAAGAGGTTCCTTCTATTTTCAACTTGCAAGAGATTCGTTTCAGTTTTAACAGGTGCCCTATATTTTTAAAATGTTTTAACAAGTTTTATCATTTAGTAGGCTCCTTTCGTTTAAGTAGGGTCTTACCCTAAAAAGGCTCCTATTGCCTAACAACCTCCTGTCGTTTAAAATAACTTTATCGTCTGATAGGCTCCTACTGTCTTTATTTAATTAAGATCTATTTATTATACGAACTGAAAGAACTTACAAAATTTTTTTACACTCAATTCACTCCCTCCCCAACATATGTTTGCTTTATCATTTGGTATCAGAGTAAGGTTTCATATTTTTGTGTTTTATAGCACGTGATAGATCATGGCAAACACCTTAAGAGGTTTTGAAGGACAATCCATCTCAAAGCCTCCTTCCTTCAAAGGAAACAATTACTTGTACTGGAAAGAGAAAATGACCATATATCTCCAATCTGTAGATATCGAAGTGTGACAAGTAATTAAAGTTGGTGTTATAATTCCCACTTCTGATAACTTAGAAGTATGGATTGATGCTGACAGCAGAAATGCACAACTAAATACTAAAGCAAAACATCACCTAATATGTGCATTGTCTACAAAAGAATATGAAAAGATGTCCTACTTCTGTACAACAAAAGAAATGTGGGACAAACTTCAAGTCTTATTTGAAGGAAAAAATGAGGTAAAGAAGCATAGGATAAATCTTTTAGTACATCAATACGAAACTATTGGCATGAAACAACGAGAGACTATAGACAAATTCTTCGAATGCTTCAACAACATCACCATGGCCTTAAAGAACTTAGGAAAGATATATCCCAATTACTAGCTCGTAACGAAGATTCTAAGGTCACTACCAAAGGAATGGAGACCTAAGGTGACAACTGTAGAAAAGAAAAAGGATCTAGACACTATTTTACACGACTAACTACGAGAAAATCTGATGATCCATAAAACCGAGCTTAGGTGAGATGAAGGATCCTCTTATGGAAAAGGAATTCCACTAAAAACAACTGACGAATCAAACAGTGATGAAAGTGACACTGAGTTGCAAATAGATGGAGATGACGAGTTCAATTTTATGGTTAGAAAATATGTCCGCTTCTATAAAAAGAAGTTGATGAAGAAAAGAGAAGGAAACAATAAAGCCAGAAATAATAGGTTCATATCAAAAGTCAACAGCAATAATAACAATACACAAAATAATCAAATCATATGATATCATTACAAGAAGCCTAGACACACAAGACCAGAATGTCCTCTTCTTCAAAAGGACAAGTTAGAGAACAAAAAATTCAGAAAACAAACGACAAGTTTAGCCTTGTTAGATGAGGATTCTGAAAACTTTAAAAAAGGAGAACAGAAGAAGTCAACAACGTTTGCTTCATGGCTAAATTAGGAGACGATGAGTTATATTATTTTTACTCTATTATTGAAGTTGATGAATTGAAAAATGCATATTATGAATTATATAATTAGTAAAAAAGGTTGATTGTGAAGTATTTCAAAGAAGTTAAGAAGTCCAAAAGCAATGACACATCTCTAAAGAGTAATATTAAATCATTGGAATCTATGAATGAAAATTTAGCAACCAAGAATATGTCTCTTGAAATTAACTATAAGCAAAAGATTTTTCAAAAGGAAGCTCTGTAAGAAAGAGGAGTTAAGCTAGAAAATATGTTTCTAAAAATGATTCTGATAAGGTAAAACAGTTAGAAGAAAAAGTCGCCATCTTAAAACTTGGAAATGAGGAAAGTGCAAGAAAGATTTTATCTCTTGAGAAAGATCTGGAAAATTTCGTTGATGGAAGGAAGAATCTTGATGCATTGCTTTGTAGCAGTAAAAGCATTTTTGGTAAGGTCAGAATATGATACAATGAAAATAACAATATCAAGCCATACAAAAACTTCCTTTTTAAATCCAACAATAGTTATAACCAAAATAACAGGAAGCTGCTAAGTGGAAAAAATCATAACAATTATCATTCAACTATTTTGTGCAATTACTATCATAAGAATGGTCACATTAATCATTCCTGTGATTTTTGTAAAAAGAAATTATCTTAGATATATGTTTGGAGACTGAAAGGTCAAAATACTAACCTGGAAGGACTTAGAAAATTTTAGGTACCTAAAATGAGATAATGCTTTCTGTAGATTTAGAAAATTTTAGGTACCTAAAATGAGATAATGCGTTCTATAGATAAGTTTCAAAACAGAGACAAGAAAGAATCAAATGATAGTTAATAGTGGATGTTTGAGACATATGACATGTAATAACTTGTTTCTACACTTAAGGATTTAATTTTTAGATTGAGTCATATCATTTGAGAATTAATGAAGTGTTTTTCATTTGCATGCATCATATTTGTATCTATACATGAATCATGAAGAGACATTGTAAAAATAGTATATGCACTCATTTGACATATCCCGGGGTATGAAAGATCTTAAATGATTATAATGTAATTGTATGTTGATTATGACTTTAATTTTGTTTGATGGATTATAATTAATGAAATGGGCATTTATTGTTACAATAGAGTGATTGGTAAGGTGATATATGCATCTAGTCTAGGAAAAATGTTAAAGGATAAGACAAATTGATGCATGAAAATTTAAGTTGATTAGGCCTATGAGATGATGACATGTGGCATTGGGAATAAGTAACAAATGACTTAGCTAATTGGGAGATAAATTGATTGAGTAAATGAGTGATAAGTGGCCTAGGATTATGTGAAAAATAGACCAAATATTAGGTGAAAATTAGTAGTATGAGAAGAAGAAACATGACATAGCTCTTTATTTGACAAGTGGTATGACTTGTGTATCACCCCTCTCCACACACTTGCACCCCACGACTTCCACACCTAAAAGACATCTTCTTTGATGTTTTGGTTACTTGCTACCTTCTTCTTTCTTCACACCATCGACACCCTCACACAACGTCCCTAACCTTTGAATTTTAGCTAAAATTGTGTAGCCTTCATCTTGTGTTTGGAAATCCTTCCCATTTCATCTTGTTATTGGAGTATGTTTGAACGATTGGGACGCTTGTTACCTTGTTAATTGAAGATATTTTGAGATAAATAAGTAACTATGTGATTGCTTTATTATAATATATGTGAGCATAACATACATGATGATTGATTGGAGATGAATTGCTTATAGGGTTGATGATGAGATGTGTTTGAAACTTGATGAATGAATTGGTTTTGTTCATAAAGTATGGAAACCCTACTTTGTAGATTGTTTTAGGGATGAATTAATGAGGAATTGAAGTATTTTTAAGGTATAATTAAGGTGTAATTGATGAACTATAAAGGTATCAAAATTTGGAAGAAAAGTTGAAAGAAATGAAGGTTAAATTTGTGGTTCACCTATCCCACGATTGTGGGAATTGTATGGTTCCTTCCTACGATTGTGGAAATGCTTGATAGAGAGAAAAGTTTGTGTTTTGTGTTCTGGTTGAATCGTATAAGGATAATATGCTATACATTGGTACTTTTAGACTTGATTAGGGCTTAAAATGAACTTAGTTTGATGTTGAATCAATTGGTTAAGTGTTTTCGGAGTTTAAATTGATAATTGATGTTATAACTTGAGGATTGGATTATTTGATATCAATGTGTATGAATTTGATAAGTATGAGTTGTTAATTATTTAAAGATGTCCTTATGAATGCAAATGTGATTCAAAGGATATAGGTAATGAATTAGGCATGATTGAACGAGAATTGGGAAATTTTGCAAATATAATGATAGAAAAGGATTGATGAATGTATGATTGATGAATTAAGAGTAACCAAACTTACTCAAGGCATAGCCTAATTGCAAACAAGATATATACAAGCTATGATGAATGAATGAGCAAGACTTGTGAATAAGGTTACATACCTGGGATAGTCAATTGAGCATGCATTGAACATAACACATATACATGTGTATGATTGGGTACTCATTTGATTAAACAAGTTAGTAATGTGTAAATATATGTGTATTGTATGATATATAAACACAAATTGACCGATAACATCCAGACATTGCCAGATCGTCAAGGCAATAACTAATCTGGTACATACTGTGAGTAACCTAGATGTGCAATCTCAATTATATACGTGTTTATTTTTGAATTGTCTTGATTAATCTTTATATATATTTTGAATTGATATTGATATTGTGATATTGATAATTTTGAACATTGATTGTCGGAGGAGTTCAATATTCAGGAATGTATTGGAAGTGCTATCTACTTGTATGTGAATGTGGGAAATGAATGCTCAACTAAATGTTAAATGCCAGACTTAGATCCGATGAATGTGATAAATGCCTGTGTACATGAATGAAAGTTGTTGATGGCAAACTATGTGATTTGATGTATTTCATGACATTGATATACATGATCAGATAGAGGAGTTATGACCGGAGTGACCAATGTGGAAAGGAGCTTAAACTTCATAAATGTGCACAAAGAGCCGCAAGCTTAAAAATTAATGAGCCTGGTATCTATAATGGGTGTATCTAAAATGAGCCTAGTATCCGTTACAAATACGGGAAAGTTAAATTGATGCTTGGTCATAACAAAATAAAATGAAAGTGGAGTCACATATGCATTTACATGTGTATGTGTCATGTGGATAGTTGTGAAGAATTACTTAATTGTGTTAAAATAATAATATGAAATGTTTGTGTACATATTGTTAAAATAAATTATTGAGATGAGTGATTAGATTATTTGAGATGACTACATGAAATGTTTGTGTGTTCATAATGTGTTGGTTGAAATGTGAGATACATATATCATGATTTGGTATCGAAACTAAAAGATGTGATGAATGGGAATTGGTTTCGAAGAATGTGATATATTTGAGAATGTGGATTATATGTTTGTGATGTTATGTCCTAACTTGAGTGAACACATCAATGATGGTTTACTCACTAAGTTCGTAAACTCATCAAAATTGCAATGTTAATTTTCAGGTACTGGGGTGACTTAGCTTTTAAGGCAACCTAGTAACAACCTAGTATTGTCCATTTTGGAACCAAGAGTGGCTCAAAGGTCTGGTAAGCTAATTCTGAAGTGTCTAGTTAGATTATTTTGGTCCAGTAGGTTTGGTCATCAATTTTATGATGTACACGTTGTATAAAGCTGTGAACTTTCACATGTTATGTATTGTATAAACATGAATTATGAGTGTAATTAATGTTTATGTTTATGAATCAAATGCAAAGAATCTCAGATGTCTTTGGTAATGTAAATACATGGATTATAGAATATAATGACAATGTAAGCTTATGGTTATAAATAATATAAGGAAACTTAGTTCTTTGAAATGCTTATGTATTATATAATGCCATGATAAGTTAATGTGACTACTCTAACATGCTGCTTCTGTGGGGCATATACTCAAATATTCTCTACAATGTCAGTATATGCTCTATAGTAGTGGGATGTTACATGACAGGTCAAATATCGTACTTCAACTATATTGAAAGAAAATACAAAGGTAATGTTGTCTTTGCGTACAAAAATAAAGCAAAGGTCACCGGAATTGTTAAAATTTGTAATTTTGACTCCACCTCCATTGATAAAATTTTCTTTATTGATGATTTGAAACATATTCTATTGAGTGTGAGTTCGCTATGTGAAAAATATTATAAAGTCATTTTCTATGCATCTCATTGTGAAATTGTTGATATTCATAATGATAATATTATGTTTGTTAGTCCTAGAAACCAGAATATATATTGTGCTCAACTAGAAGACATGTACTTACAAAATGTTAAGTTTTTATCTCTCTAGAAAAGATTCATTTATCTGGCACAGAAGATTTGGACATACCAGTATGACTATTCTATCAAAATTGTCCAAAAACAAATTAGTAAAAGGACTTTCGACTGTAAAGTTTGAAAGCAGTCAAGTTTGTGAGGTTTGTTTAAAAGGTAAAGAAGTCAGAAGTAGCTTTCATCCTAAAAATATGGTGTCTACTAGCCAACCACTTGAACTTGTGCACATAGATTTATTCGATCCCATTAGAACTCAAAGTTTTAGCGGTGAAAATTACAATTTTGTTCTAGTAGACGATTACTCCAGATTTACATGAATTTATTTCTTAATGATGATGCTTTTAAAATGTTTGAGAAGTTTTACAAAAAATTCAGATAGAAAAAAGTATTGTATCACTTCAATTCGAAATGATCATGGAAGAGAATTTGATAATAAAAAGTTTGAAGACTTAAGTGACAGCAATGGCATAACTTATAACTTCTCTTGTCCAAGGACTCCTCAACAAAATAGAATTGTAGAGAGAAAGAACAGAACTTTGGTTGATATAGCCAGGACCATGTTGTTTGAAAGTGGACTACCTTATAGATACTGGGAAGAAGCAGTATCCACAGCCTGTTATGTACTCAATAGATGTCTTATAAGACCTGTTCTGAAAAGGACCCCCTATGACTTATGGAAAGGAAGAAAACTAAATGTTGCTTACTTTCGAGCTCTTGGTTGCAAGCATTTTGTTCTAAACAGTACTGCCAGTAAAGGATTCAAAGTATATAAAAAAGAAGAAAGAAGAATCTGTAACATCTCACCTCCTACTGGAAGGGTAGAATAGTAATTTAGCAAAGGATGAGAGTGACTGGGACTAATTAGGATTGTTCATGCATACTGGTCTTTGTGAATAGTAAATTTTTGCACATGAAAAATAACTGTACATGCATTCATGACATTCCCAGTATTTGTGCCTAAATGGAATTTGGTTGTGAATAATGTGGTAATTGTGTTTAAAAAATTATTTTGAGTATGTCTTTATGTGTTTTATATTTTACGGGATTTTTAGGAATTTTTTTGGAATTTTCCGAAGCAAATTCCCGGATCGGAAAAATCGCTAAGTGGCGAACCGGTTGATTTTCAGTATCGAAAATTTTTGTCCAATGGCATTATAATATTGGGTACATTATTTTGGTATTGAAATTAGGGCCATTGGAATTGAATGGGTCAAAGATTCATTTCACATTAGGGTTCTTAATAATCCTATTACATGTTTTGTCCTTTTCTTGTTTTGTTTTTTTCCTACAAATGCCAAGTGTCCTAAAGAGTTTTAATGCTTTTGTCTTGTTCCTAGGGCAACTTGATAAAAGATCAAGTTTCTTGCTTTTTATTCAACCCATCCGAAAATCTTCTTGTCTTTTTTACCTCTCCATCGATTTTTCTCCTTCTTAAAGTATCACTTCCTCCAACCTTAAGAGCCCTCCTTCATGCATCCAAGCTATTTTCTTTTCATGATGATGATACACATGCATGGTGTTAGAAGAGAGTGGAGAAGTTGTTGAGTTAGAGTATTAATTAAAGAATTGAAGAGATTGAAGTTGAAAGCTTGA
>JANITW010000235.1:27341531-27365927 GCA_027564335.1 Erythroxylum williamsii | reverse complement strand
AGAGTTGATATTAAGAAGAATTATTGAGGGTATATTAGGTAGTATGTATTTATTAGTTTACGTTCCATCCTAAACCCTCCGAATCAGAGGTTTCTTATTTTCACTGTTTAAGAAGGAATGGAACGTAATATGAAACCCTCCGCTTCCATCCCAGTTCATTCTATTCCATTATGAAACTTTCAAACAAACGATGGAAGTGTGTTACGTTCCACCCCTTTTCATTATTAACCCTCAAACCAAACAGAGCCTAAGGGATATGCAGAAGCAGTAAAAGACGAGAAATGGAGGGAAGCCATGAGAAAAGAAATTCAGGCACTAGAAGACAATGAAACGTGGACTCTTGAGAAATTGCCTGCAGACAAAAAGGTCAAATGATGTAAATAGGTATACAAGATAAAGTACAAATCAGATGGCAGCATTAAGAGATATAAGGCACGGTTAGTGATATTGGGGAATAAACAAATTGAAGGAATCAACTACAATGAAATTTTTGCTCTAGTAGCAAAGATGGCAACAATAAGGACAGTATGGGCTGTGGCGGTAGTGAAGAAATGGGAGCTTCATCAGATGGATGTGAACAATGCTTTCTTTCATGGGGATTTGAATGAAGAGGTGTATATGAAGTTGCCTTCAGGTTTCTCCTCCTCTGACCAAACAAAGGTTTGCAAATTGAAGAAATTTTTATATGGATTGAAATAGGCTCCTAGGTGTTGGTTCTCTAAGTTAGTGACAACGTTGAAAAGATATGGATTTCTTCAATCTTATTCAGATTATTCTTTATTCAGTTATTGCAAGAATTCCACTCGTCTGAATGTGTTGGTGTATGTAGATGATTTGATAATTGCTGGAAATGATGTTGATGCTATAGATAAACTTAAACAATATCTTAGCTCATGTTTTCATATGAAAGATCTTGGATTGTTTAAATATTTTTTTAGCATTGAAGTGGCTCGTGGACCTGAAGGAATTTTTCTATGTCAAAGGAAGTATGCACTTGATATTCTGACAGAAACTGGACTACTAAGAGCCAAGCCAGCTTTAGTTCCAATCGAGCAGAATCATCATTTGGCTCTTGCAGATGGGACACTTATGGCTGATCCAGAATGATACTAACGATTGGTGTGACGACTAATATACTTAACCATCACTAGACCTGAACTTTGTTATTCTGTTCATGTCCTAGCTCAGTTTATGCAGAAGAAGCAGCATTACGTGTTGTGAGGTATTTGAAGGGAAGTCCTGGACAAGACATTTTTTAATCATCGGATAGTGATTTGAGATTGCTGGCCTATTGTGATTCAGATTGGGCAAGTTGTCCTTTGACTCGCCGTTCTTTAACAGGTTATGTAGTGTTGTTGGGTAAATCTCCTATTTCTTGGAAGACCAAGAAGTAGCATACGGTATCTCGCTCCTCTGCTGAAGCTGAGTATCGTTCCATGGCTACCACGACTTGTGAGTTGAAGTGGTTGCGAGGACTTTTACAATTCTTAGGAGTGTTTGATGAAGATTTCGCATGCTTGTATTGTGACAGTCAAGCAGCGTTACATATTGCTGCCAATCCTGTTTATCATGAGAGAATCAAACATATTGAAATTGATTGTCACTTTGTTCGGGATGAAATACAACGAGGAAGTATTGTTATAAGTCATGTGCGTACAAACGAACAATTGGCAGATATATTGACAAAGGGAGTTGGTCGTCATCAGTTCGAATACCTTCTTTGCAAGTTGGGCATTCGAAACCTTCATACCCCAACTTGAGGGGGAGTATTGGATATTATATATATATGGAAGGTGTCGTAGTTTAGGTAACACTGTATATATATGGAAGGCGTTGTTACGTTTCTTTAGGAGTCTTGATTTTTTAAGAATCGTAGGAGTCTTTTATTGTATATATACCAAATTTTTGTGAAATAAAACAGAAATCGATTCCCTTTTCGTCAACGAACCTGAAAAACGGCAGAGGAGGGAATGACGAGAGAGAATGAGGATTGAACGCCACTGAAAGAGTCGGCAAAGAGAGCGGTCTAAACGAGCTTTCTCTGCAGCTCAAAGCTTGAGGAAGCGGAGGCCTCGAGGTCCCCCGAGTGCTCCTTTGCTGTCCACTCATTGCCGGAGTTCCTCCACGTCAATGTTAACACTCCCATTTTTAGGGTATTGATATCTTGCGCAACTCTCCATATTCAAAGCAATAGAAACAGTGAGTCAGAGACGGCCTCTGCTGACTAGGTTTTACGATCTACTTATGCCGAAACCTTTTCTAGGACTTTTTAATGTTTGTTTTCATTTTTATGCTTTTATGACATCTTTTGTAAAGAACACTTATGTCCTTGATGACATCATGCCTCCTCTTTTATCTTTCGACATCAGAAATATATCCATAACCCCATCTATAACAAAGGCTGGCTTTATATAAAAACACGTATATCTAAAATAAAAACAAATACAGAATCTCTCAATCTTTAGATCTAAAGCATGTTTCTCTCTCTATCTCTTCGTTCTGTTTTGAAGTGCAAAAAGTCTCTCTCTTCCTTCCTACTCTTCTCTGCGCAGGAAACAGTATAAAAAAGAAACAAGGAACACTTGCCCGTTTACAGTTAGGCTCTTTAGAGTCATTGCAAACACTATGAGGAGGTTCTCTCAGCAACCAATGAGAAAAACCGGGAAAGGGGTTGAGAGATGGATTAAGAACTGGAAGGAGAAGAAGAGTTTATATCATCAGACTGAGGAGGAAACTGCAAAATGCTGAAACTTTTGTTTTTCAAGTGACACATTACAGACGATGACTTTTTACCATTCCATTTCCTGACTGTATCGTAAAATTCCATCCCTATGTGTGCAAAATCCTTTCATCTCTCTCTTTTTCGCATATGTCAGATGGTGTTTAACTTGAAAAACATGATTAAGTATTTTGTTTGGACCATGCCATGCCTATAACTGAACCCCCACCCCCACCTTTTGGGGTTACGGCAGTGCATGAATGATTGGCGGTGACCGACCCCGCCCCATCTCTACTCCTCCATCCTCTTTTTCCCTCACAAAGCGGAAGTCACCATTCTACAGACCCGTCACTTACCATAAAACTCTATTCTTTAATTTTTCTCGATATGCAAAAGATATCGATTTGTTTATCGAAATGAGACATGCACATTCGACCTGCATAACATAAAAGATACAGATACCAATCCCGGCAGATTCCACCTGTAAAAATTGGTGACGAACTCAGAGGTACTATTTTTTTTCCCCTTATTTCCTTGTTTAATTGTTCTTTTTGGATACATTAATCACAGTTTGTCGCTCCCAGAAATCCAAAGGAACGAAAAGATTAATTTTTTAGATTGGTGAAGTTATAAAAGCCATGTCAAGTTCACTACTCTTTTTCAACTGATGGAAGGTTTTTACTGTCATTTGATTAATTTTCCATTGCAACTTCGATGGGCTTCGTTACTTTCTCCTTTCCTAAAAATGTTAAATAGCTGTAAATGCTTTACCGGACAAAAAATACCAATCTTTTATAGAATTCTCCTTAAGTGTTAAGCAAATTTTACCAGCGACTGAAAATTACTTGGTCACCTTCTAAGAAAACCCAGATAGTAATCCTAGTATCATCTTGTCGGAATTATCTTTTGTGCTTCTATTTAGTTGATGAGTTTAAAGAAAGTTGGTTTTTTGATGATGTTCTTTCTAATGTTAACAACAGTTTGTGAGTTCTTTGAGGGGTGGACTTTTGTTGCCATTAGTGATAAGCACGCCTGGCACTCATCATTCCCTCCAACGCCTCTCTGTCTCTCGCTCTCTCTCTCTCTAACTTTTGGTTTTTTGGTTTCCTTCTGTAGACTTCATTTGCTATTTGCCGAATTGTTATTCTTAGCCCCACTTTCGTCATACTCGCTTTTTCTCTCTCAACTTTTCTATTTTGACATCTTTCCAGCTTTTTCCTTGTCTCTGCCACTTCAGAAAATACTTCCGACTGAATAATAATAGCATTTGCGTTCGTCAGATTGGATCTGGTCGCTTCTTGGTCGGATCCTCTACCCAAAGAACAGGTTCTTTTGATGCCATGGTTATGAATTGTCTCTTTTTAGTCCCCTTTTCAATCTTTTTAGCCTCTGGGTGTTTTCATCAGACGTCTAATTTGGTCAATATTTCTGATGACAACTTCTAGTGCTTGTAAAATGGATTTATGAGACTTTTGTATGTCATGAAATTTTGTTGACTTCGGTTGTTTATGGTTTTATTTTGCGTGTTGTATGGGTGAATGTTGATCCAGTTGGAATATTGGGTGCTGCATCATGCTACTGTGTTGTTATTACGAATTTTTTTTCATAAAATATCTGATTTTGTTCGGATATTTTACAATTTTTGTGATGACTTCTTCTCTTATGCCTTGCATTGATTCTCGAGCCAAACTATTTCTGGCCGGACTCCATTTCTAGATGGACTCTACGTGATTTCACTGATTTTCATACATCTACATTGTGTTTGATCAAGTGTCTTTTGTTTATTGTTTCGGCTGCTTATTGGTCAGTTGTGGACCGTTTATTCCACCAGCGTTTTAAGGAACCGTTGTATGTCATGCCAGGAACCAATTAGGTGGGCACAAAATGAATCTCTTTTTAAGTTGACTGAAGGAGTGGGTGGATAATGGAAAGACTAATGGGGCGCAATATGAGTGTCATTGAACTAGGTATATCATATTATCTGATCTTACTAGCAGAAACGTGGTTCTACAATTTTGAGGAGAGTTTTCTCAATGTTCTACTAAAAAATGTAGCTCTCTGGTACTTATCGGAATGAGATTAGCAGGGAACTAGTGTTGACCAAGGAATTCAATAAGAATGATGCCACAATGTAGATTCCATTTGTTATAGGATTAACCAATAGCTACTAATGTGCATCTCTAGATATTGTAGTTGCTAGTTCCATCCAATTGTATATGGTCGGGGGTTCAAGTCCTGATAGAATCTGTAAAGTCAGAAACCAGGTTTTTACATGTTTACATAATTTTCATTAAGTACTTGCGGCGAACCATATGGAAAGCAACTCAAGCATATTATTGCTCCAATAGAAAACTTTATCCTTTGCTCATAGTATACTTGCAAAATTTTGTCTTGTTACTAAGATAGCATTCCATATACAGTATTAACTATGCTGTACAAGACTCCTAGTTATGATATATAAAAGATGTATCATTGCATTTAACTTTTGTTGCTCGTTAAATTTTTTTCTACCTATTAATGATGTTATTTCTGCTTCTTAGTTCTTCACTTTGTGTTCCTTTTTTCTTTTGAAACATTGAATTGATGGTTCCTGTACCATTTCAGGGTTTTCTTTCGCAAGCCTAACTCCAAATTGTGGAATCCAAATAGCATAATTGGATAAAGACCATGGCAGTTTCCATGAGAGATTTAGATCCAGCTTTTCAAGGTGCTGGACAGAAAGCGTATCCTTTCTTCAGAAATTCTGCAATTTTCTTTCAATTTGTGTTATTTCATTCTTCAGTATTTTTTTCATAGATGTTCAAGAAGTTAAGAGATAAAGGTTGTCATGAATAATATTCTTAAACCTTCTATGTGCAAGTTGTTACATCGTCTTTAACATTTCAGTTTCCTTGACCAAAGTTTGAAAAAATAAGTGGACTTGAAATTTGGAGGATTGAAAACTTTCATCCTGCTCTTGTCCCAAAATCTTCTCATGGCAAGTTTTTCACTGGGGATTCCTATGTGATTTTGAAGGTTAGTTGCTATTTGTTCTCCTTCTCGATGTATCTCTTAATTCACTCAAATGTCATGATTGTTGTATAGTTTTTGGGTTGTGGGTTCTTTGAATCCTTGCATTTTGCCTGCTAGACTATGCTCTATCTTCAAGTGTGCTTTTTTTTTTTACTGGACAGATCATGGGTTATTAATAACTTCCGCCCAAGTTAATTTTTGTCTTTAATTTTCATTGCTAGATGGGATATTGACAGAAAAATACTAATTTTTATGCTACCTATCTGTGCAGACAACTGCACTCAAAAGTGGTGCCTTGCGCCATGACATTCATTATTGGCTTGGTAAAGACACGAGTCAGGTCAACTGCTACTTTTATAGATTCTTCATGCTTAAGAAAATTGAAATGTTTTTCCAGCCTTATATCCTTAAGTCTCTTAAATAGGATGAAGCAGGTACTGCTGCCATCAAAACAGTTGAACTTGATGCAGCTCTTGGAGGCCATGCTGTGCAATATCGTGAAGTACAGGGTCATGAAACTGAGAAGTTTTTATCTTACTTCAAACCATGTATCATACCTCAAGAAGGTGGTGTCACGTCTGGATTCAAACATGCTGAGGCTGAAGAACATCAGACACGCTTGCTTGTTTGCAAAGGAAAACATGTTGTCCATGTTAAGGAGGCAAGTCAACTTGTTTGGTTCTCCAATTGGTAAATTTATTCCTGAATGTTTTGTTATCTCTACTTACCTTTCTATTTTCTGGTTCGGATGCAGGTTCATTTTACTCGATCATCACTCAACCATGATGATATTTTCATTCTAGATACCAAGTCAAAAATTTTCCAATTTAATGGCTCTAACTCATCCATCCAAGAGAGAGCCAAGGCTTTAGAAGTAGTCCAGTATATTAAGGATACTTATCATGATGGAAAATGTGATGTAGCTGCCATTGGTAAGTGCAGTGTTATTAGGAGCTATTTGATGATAGTGAAGTATGCTACTTTAATTCTAATTATTCCCTCTTCATATAGAGGACGGAAAATTGATGGCTGATGCTGAGACTGGAGAATTCTGGGGTCTCTTTGGTGGCTTTGCTCCACTTCCAAGGAAAACAGCTAATGATGATGATAAGGCTGCTGATATTTCTTCCACTAAACTTTTTAGGTAGTATAAATTCCCGAGTTCTTTTATGTTTTTACTTAAGAATAATGCATTAGCATATTATCTTGCATATGACAAAGTTAGATCATCCACATGAGGAGAGTGGGAATCAATTTATTCTTTAGGCAGTTTTTAGTCAATTCCTTCTCTTGTCACTTTTCCTTATTAGAAGTTAAATTAGAGAAGGTTTATTTTGAATTGTTGTTAGGATAGGATTAATATCTAGTAGGTTACAAGGAGTTACAGGTAAGAACTCAGTAGGATTTGGTTGACAGGATTCTTACATAGGTTTAACGTTTCAGTTTGTGTATGGGGATTTCCAGTTTATCCTACATCACCACATGTATCTCTTCCATGAATTTTGCCTTCCTTTGGTGCATTTTATTTACCAAAGATTTGTACTAACTAAATCAGATATCTCTAGTCATGTCTATGTAATATGTCTTACTGTTAAGTTTTGTTGATAATAAATTTTCCAAGAATAGTTTATTACTGATGATTTCGTGATATATTGAATTAAAAATTTAAACCATGTATCCTCTTTTTATCCTTCCCCTGAAGTTATTGTCAAGGTCATTTTGACATGGCGATTGCCGGAGTTGAAAAGTAATGTAGTTCTGAATAACTTATGCTTTCCTTTGAAGAATTGAGAAGGGACAGACAGAACCTGTTGACGTGGATTCTTTGACAAGGGAATTACTGGATACAAATAAGTGCTATATTCTTGATTGTGGATTGGAAGTGTTTGTATGGATGGGGAGAAATACTTCTCTTGATGAAAGAAAGACTGCAAGCAGAGCTGCAGAAGTAATGCTTAATTATTTCCTGCTAATCATGTGCATTACTAAAGATTTTCTGTTTTTTGTTAATTCATATCATCTAAATCGATCAGGAGTTAGTTCGTGGTGCTGGCCGACCTAAATCCCACATTATACGTGTAATTGAAGGATTTGAGACAGTGATGTTTAGGTCAAACTTTGAAGCCTGGCCTCAGAGAGCTGATGTACCTGTATCTGAGGATGGTAGAAGCAAGGTTGCAGGTTTGTAACTGGAATTAGTTTAGTTACTTCAAGATTTCACATTTTGCTTCCTCCATGGGAGTTCTCTTGGTTATTGTTGTCACCATCTCTTGCTTTTATAGTTATTGTTTTTGCAACTACTACTGCGATCAGCCTCCCTGTATCGTTTTGAATTTATTAAACTTCTTTCTCTATTAACTTTGTTTGTAGCACTTCTAAAACGTCAGGGGGTTAACGTCAAAGGTTTGCTGAAAGCTGCTCCTGGAAAGGAAGAACCCCAACCATATATTGATGTCACAGGGAATTTGCAGGTCCTATTTGTAACCTCGTTTCATTTGATCCTGTCTCAGGATCAGACCTTTTATTTTCTCAGCCTTAAATTCTCAAATCTTCTGTATAATTTTGTATTTGCACCAATAAAGTTATAAGATACGTGTGACTTTTTCTTAGTTATTCAATCTTCATATGTCATATTTCCTTTTCACAGATCAGATATGCACTACCCGAGTCCTGCTTTTGATATATATGCAAATAGGAGCTGTTGTCTGAAACACAAATTAATGAAATAAGGGCATGCAATTTCTGTGATGGAGAATGCCATGTTTATGTAGGGATGACGGTCCAGAAAAAAAGTTTGAGCTCGAGGGCATAAGCGGAAGCAAATGACAAGAAATATGCTACTTCGTAACAAACAGATTACTGGCAACCATAGAAGAGTTGTCATATAATACCATGTTCTCCAATACAACCAAATTGTTTCTTGGGAATTTTTAAGAATATGTTTGAAATTTGAATTTGTTTCCTCCCTACACCAACATTTCTACCTCTTAACTTTACTTCCATCTATTTTATGAGCTGTCTTTGTTATACATAATGTTCATAGTCCCTCTATCTGGTTTGACAGGTTTGGCGTGTTAGTGGGGAGGAAAAGATCATCCTTCCAGCTTCAGATCAGTTTAAGTTCTATCGTGGAGATTGCTATGTTTTTCAATATTCATATCCAGGGGAAGATAAGGAGGAATACCTTGTAGGGACATGGTTTGGGAGGAAGAGTGTGGAGGTAAATTTCAAGCTCTCAACTGGCCTCTTTTCATTCCATATCCCCTTCCCATCCTCCTCCAGGATTCTAATGTGTCTACTGCTGAGAGGAAAGGGTTAGGGTTTTGAAGTGATGGAGTTATTTTGGTACTATTGATGAACTGATACTTCATATTCTAATGTTATCCTTCATATTTCTTATGCATTTCCCTTTTATCTGCCACAACATCTGTCTTTGAAATTATAGCCTTAAGTGGAAAGCCTACGTGTGGTTCACTTAGTTGAATGTAAAAAGTCGCACTTTCTCCAGATCTTTGTTTCGTGATCAGATATTTATTCTGTTTTTTCAGACTGTTTTGATTGCTATAACCAGACAGTTCTTTGGGCATGAATAATCTTATGGCAGTTTGTCATTGCTGAAATTTTTTATCTGCTTATATCTTGAGTACTCTGTATTTTTAGGTATTGTTGTCTGATATAATCAATGCATCTTATTAGTTGTCTCTGGCTTCATGTACCCGCTCACCAGTGTTACTGTTATTTACTCGTTGGTGTTTGATGCCTTTGTCTGGTCATAATGATTACTTCTTGAAATAGGCTGAAAGAGCTTCTGCTATTTCACTGGCAACCAAGATGCTTGAGTCACTAAAATTTCTACCTGCCCAGGTAGCCTTTTTCTCCAGAATGATGTTTTCTTGATGATGATCTCGCTATACTTTTAGGTAAATGGTTTCTGATGTTAAACGCTATTGATGCATAGGTTCACATCTACGAAGGAAATGAACCAATTCAATTCTTTTCAATCCTTCAAAACTTTATTGTTTTTAAGGTATGTGGCATATTTATACAACAGAAGGCAATTTGATTAATTATCTTGAAGATATACTAAAAGTCTTTCGTAATCTTTTACTAAACTTTTTCTTAATCTTTAACCAATAAGTCGACTAATTCTAATGTTAACAGGGTGGCCTTAGTGCTGGATACAAGAATTATATTACAGAGAACGAACTCCCTGATGAGACATATAAGGAGGATGGTATTGCACTATTTCGAGTTCAGGGCTCTGGACCTGACAATATGCAAGCAATTCAAGTTGAATCAGTATGTCTTCATCACTGTTAATGTTGAAGTGTATGATGTTGTCTGATTTTTTAAACTTTTACTGACACATTTTGGAACTAGGAAAATACAATAAATACAACTATATTTTATTTTAGATGCTTTTAGTACTTCCATTTGGAAATAGGAATTTACATTACTATAATCCTTGTGATTTGGCCACTGGTTTTGATGGATAATAGCATATCATCTCAATAGTTGTAAAATTGGCCTTTAAGGCAATAAAGTTACATAATTCTCTCATGAGTGTGGCAGTGATATTTAGATCAAGCTTACAAGTTTATCGGTCTCTACTTACTGAATGTGGATTTTGCTGTTGCAGTTGGTTTAATTTGGATGCTTATAGCTGCTGATATTACTTTCTTTTTTCTTTGCCTCTATTGAATTTCAATCAGGTTGCCACATCTTTGAACTCCTCCTACTGTTACATATTACATAATGATTCTTCTGTCTACACATGGTCCGGAAATATGACAACCACGGTGGATCTGGAACTTGCTGAAAGGCAACTGGATCTAATAAAGGTTCAATATGTCTTCTTGAACATTTATTTCAAGCAATTTGTTGCAGACATAGAAGACTCTTTTAAGTTATACTATTATTGGTAATCTTGTAATCAACTATTGTAATCACTTTAATGTACTTTTGAATGTTCTGCAGCCAAATGTACAGGTTAAACCACAAAAGGAAGGTTCAGAGTCTGAGCAATTTTGGGAATTGTTAGGAGGAAAAGCTGAATATCCTAGCCAAAAAATTGGAAGGGAAGCTGAAAATGATCCTCACCTTTTCTGCTGTGCATTTTCCAAAGGTAGAAAAAATGTTCCGGTTTCCAGCTGGTAGATTTCTTTCTAGAAGTTATGTTTTATCTGGATATACTATTATTAAATTCTGACTCATTTGCCCTTTTCTCCTCGTGCTAAACTAATGCCCAAATGCATACTGATCTTTAGGAAATTTAAAGGTATGTAGTCATATGATTAATCATTTCTGTCCTGTTAGTTCCCAGATCTTATTCTTAGGTCTCTTGTTCTAAGGAGGGATGTCATTTCAGGTGACTGAGATTTACAGTTTCAACCAAGATGATTTGATGACGGAAGATATATTCATCCTGGATTGTCACTCTGAGATATTTGTCTGGGTGGGCCAACAGGTTGATTCCAAAAACAAAACAAATGCATTAACAATTGGAGAGGTGAGACTTTTGGGGGCAGTGGTTGTTTGCAATAATTGCTTCTTTTCCTTTCGTTGTTTATGCTTCTATTTTGAAGTTTACAATATGCCCTAAGATCCTAGGCTGATAAAATTTGAATTGAAGTAGGTCATCTCTGTGACAAATGGCTATATGTCGTATATATGGGACTTATTTTGGCCACTATCAACTTCCAATACTTAGGGAAAATTGACGTTTTATTGCCAATAGAAATTTGTAGAGCAAGATCATCTGTTGGAGAAGTTATCACGTGAAGCTCCAGTATATGTTGTTGCAGAAGGAAGCGAACCACCTTTTTTCACACGGTTCTTTCAATGGAATTCTGCAAAATCTGCAGTAAGCTTGTTATATTTATTATCTTTAAAATTCTGTATAGATTTCTTCAAGAAGTCTCAGCATTCTGATTTGCATACAGATGCTTGGGAACTCATTTCAGAGAAAGCTTGCAATTGTGAAAAATGGGGGAACTCCTGTTGTGGAGGTAAGATGAGTTCAGGCATTTGTTATCAGAATTTACTTTAGTTGTATACTAGTTACTTTCCAAGTTGTACATCCATATCATGCATGCTTTCTTTTATAGTATCTATCATCTATGCTTTGGTCATTTGATATTTTGATCTCTGATTCAAAATACAAATTTATTGAGTGGTAACCCAAAATCAAAATACTAAAATTAAAAGCTTTTCAACCACTGAAGCTTATGATGTTCAGTGATTGCTGGATAATTTAGAAGTTGTTGATGTATTTTTGTATTATAAACCACATGGAAATACTATTGCACTACTCCATTCAGCAATAGTTTTCTAATACAATATGAACGCATGATCAGAAACCTAAAAGAAGAACACCTGTGCCATATGGGAAAAGGTCTAGTGTGCCTGACAAATCACAGCGATCCAGAAGTGTGTCTTTCAGCCCTGAGCGAGTCCGTGTCAGGGGCAGGTCCCCAGCTTTCAATGCACTGGCTGCTAACTTTGACAATCCTAATTCCAGAAACCTTTCAACCCCACCACCGGTTGTTAGAAAGCTTTACCCAAAAGCAGGGAGCCCAGATTCTTCAAAACTGACTTCTAAATCGTCGGCTATAGCAGCACTTAGTTCGTCTTTTGAACGACCGCCTCCAGCACGACAATTTATTGTGCCCCGTTGCATCAAAGGTATACAACCAATCTTCTGGGAAGTTTAAGTTATTGTACCTTTGATATCTTTAGGTACTAATTTCTGGACAACTGCTTTTCATGTTTGTAGCGAGCCCTGAGGCACCAAAGTTGACCCCTGAGTCAAACTTAAAGGAAGATACAATGAGCAACAGAATAGAGTCCCTCACCATACAAGAAGATGTGAAAGAAGGTGCAGCTGAAGATGAGGAAGGACTTCCAATTTATCCTTATGAACGCCTCAAGATTGGATCAGCAGATCCTGTCAACGAAATTGATGTGACAAAGCGAGAGGTGAACCATGAATAATTGGCAATCTATTGCCTGGTGTTCCTTTGTTGGTAGTGTTCTAATATTTTCTTCTGTCGAATGTGTGCAGACTTACTTGTCATCAGCAGAGTTCAAGGAGAAATTTGGGACGGCAAAGGATGCCTTTTACAAATTGCCTAAGTGGAAACAAAACAAGCTTAAATTGGCTGTGCGATTGTTCTAAAGTCTCCTACTGTAACTCTGCCTTTTCTTCAGATACATGCAGTTGCAGGTGGAAAAATGTATCATAATAGGATTTAAAACATTTTTTAGCCATTAAAATTTCATTCTTGGTCTTTTATGCAATTGATGGTTAATTGCAGTCTGAAATAGCATACTTTCCTTCTTGCAGTAAGAAAGTTTCTGAGACAGAAAGGGACAGCATCAGTGCATTTTTAGCTGCTTCTGCTCCCAAGAAGCTTGCGTTCTTCTATAATTTGATGGGCAACAACCAAGATCTTTTTCCTCATTTTACAAGTGGTTGCTTGAATTCTAGCTTTTTCTTTTTCTTGGTTGGTTAAATGGTTTCTCTTGTCATTTAATTTTACTGCCAGAGGTTGATGGGTTTGCTTTTTCACTTTTTTTTGGAGGGTTGATTAATTTTTTGATTGGAAATTGGTTTTAGGAGTCAAAATCAATTAGGATGTATTTGGTACGATGGAGGATGCAAGTGTGTACAGCAGAGCCTTTGCCATTTTGTTTACAACACTTGATGATATATGAAGAAAAGAAAATTGTGCTTGTTCTTGATGCAAGTTGACCATAATCCAAATTCATTTTCTTGTATAGCTTGGGTGTACGGGAAAAGAAAATTAACCCACATACCATTTTCACTACAGCTGCAAAACTAGTGAAATGCTCTTATGGAGGCTTGAAAATATTATAAATTTACAATTTTATTTTTGGACAACCATTGAGAATTAGAAGCACCGATTGGTTCTATGAACTCAGGAAGTGGGCAACTGTACAAGTGGATGGATAGAACAAAATAGAATATACCTAAAAAGTCTGAAATTTCACGATCAAACACAAAGCAATCAAACTTTAAAATTCTAACTAAATATGAAATTTCAGCATATTTTGAACTAGAACGTGTGATATTTTCTTCTAAGAGTAATATTTAGACTCTAGGAATGATTCATAGCTTCTTACCTTTCATTCTTTGTGTTCACCACAAAATTTCAGCAACCAAATCCTAACTTCCGGAATATTAAACCCTGAAATCCTAAGTCAATTTTTCAGTAATCAAACTTTAAAATTCTAACTATACAAAATATGAAATTTCAGCATTCCTAGCCAAAATTCAACCCTGAAACTTGATATTCTAGTAGCCTAATATCAGCTATATTTCCTAATTTTGTGGTTTGTAGCTGCTACTTAATAATTTTTCTATTTGTCCTATATCAATTTGTTATCAGAGCTTTGGTTCATGATGACAACACATAGTGGAAGGGCATATGGAGGAATATTCGGCGATGAAGAGCAAGATAAGATACTTCTAAGATTTATAGAAAGCTTGGACCTCAATGACCCTCAATCATAAGGTACTCAAAGAACTAGTCCAGAAACAATATCAAACAACAAACTACACTTGATGATGAGGGTGGAGAAAGTGAAATCCAAGACAAAGAGGCTGACATTAATCAACAGTGAATGGGGTTAGGAAATCAACACCAACCGAGAGATCTATGGCAAAGAAATCAACTAGCAGAGCAAATGTGAGCCTTTAGATGCCACAATAGAGTTGAAACACACAATGAACTCGATGACATTACTAAGAAAGTTCGTGTTGAAGCCACTGATTTTGCAGGAAAGTCGAATCTATACCTATTCTTAGACTAGACAGTAGTAATGGAAGATTTCTTTGACTGGTACCATATATCAGAAGATCAAAAAGTTCGATTTGCAAAGATGAAGCTAGTTGGACACGCTAAAATCTGGTGGAGGTCAGTAGAGGATAGAATTCAAAAAACAAGCCAACCAGCAATTGTTGATTTGAAAGAGATGAAGGTGAATTTTTCAAAAAATGCTTACCATTTCATTATCAGGAAGATCTCCATGATCATCTCACAACCCTTAGACAAGGGATTATGTCCATAACTGCGTACATGAAAATATTTGAACTCCTTTCTATTTGATATGAAGGGGTGGAGTCGGAATGACAACTTATATCCCATTGCAAAAATAGCTTAAGGGTAGATATTTCCAAGAAGTTGATAATGCAAAAGATTGCAGCCTTGAAGATACATCACTTGGCTTTAAGAGCGGAACAATACTTAGGACAAGTAATTAAAAAGTTTTGAATTCAAGTCGATGAGTTCGGCATGAAGAGAATTACGACGGTGCAAAGATTTAGACCAGCACCTATTGCATCAAAATTTGCACCACAAAACAACTATAGAATTTCTCAACGAATTGAACTTAAAAGCTAAGTTATAGCTAAGGACAAAAGGTAGTGACAATAAGTGCTTCTGATGCAATAGGAGGGGCCACTTTGCTTATGAATGTCCTAAAAAAGGTTTGCATATAATGGGAAAAGAGGAAGAATCTGATGAGTATGTATGTGAGCATGAAGCTAGAGAGGAGTTGAAGGAGACTAGCAATGAACTAGCTAGTCCTACAAATCTTAATGTAGTGAGATGCATACTTACGACCTTTAAAGCAGAAGAACGACTTTGTACTACTATTTTCTTTACTCAAGATGATGTGGAGGTAAAGTATGCAAGTTTATCATTGATGTAGTAGTATGAATGTGGATTGGAGAACATGATGAAGCGATTGAATTAAATCACGAAGAAACATCCAAATCTCTACAAAGTTGCTTTAGTAGATGATAGTACTATATCAGTTGCTCGAAGTTGCTTGGTGTTTTTCAAATATGGGGACTCTATTTCGTATGATGTTATTCCTATAAAAGTATCTCACATTTTACTTAGGCAACCATCACCTTATGATCGAGATGTGCAGCACGTTGGAAAAGCTAACACCTATCACTTTATATTTCATGGAAAGAAGATAATTATGAAGCCTGTGAAAGTAGACAAGGTAGAAAAACAAATAGGAAGTAAAAAGACAACCATAAATGCCAAAACAAGTCTCTTAATATCCGTAACGAGAGAGAATTTGAAGATGTTAGCGAGGAAAAGGGACTTGTGTTCTTAATGGTAGTGAGGGATGTAACAAAAACGTTTGAAACACCCTTTACTTTATCAAAAGAAGTGGGAGAATTGTTAGTTGTTTTTCAGACCTTACACCGGATGATTTTTAGCATCTATTAACTTGGCACCTGGATCTACTCTACCAAATCTTCTAGCCTATTACTTGAATTCTACTGAGAATGAAGAGCTAAAGAGATAAGTAGAGGAATTACTGAAAAAAGGATTTATTCAAGAAAGTATTAGTCTGTGTGCAGTTTCATCATTATTGACTCCTAAAAAGGATAGAAGTTGGCAAATGTATGTTTTTTGTCTGGCGATAAATAAGATTACAATAAGGTATAGATTTCCAATACCTCACCTTGATAACATGTTAGATATGTTGATACCAAGATAGACCTATGAAGTGGGTACCATCAAATTAGAATCAAACCTAGAGATGAATGGGAACGACTTTCAAGACCAAAAAGAGACATTATGAAAGGTTGATGATATGCCATTTAGACTTTCTAATGCACCTAGCACTTTTATGAGAGAGATGAGTCGAGTGTTTTGACCATTTATATGCAGATTTTTGGTGGTATACAACAAGACTAAAGAAGACCACCTATTACATCTGTAACAAGTCTTTAGAGTTTTGAGACAAGAGAAACTTTATAATTTAAAGAAGTGTTCTTTCATGCAATCAAGTGTTGTATTTTTAGGTTTTATTATATCCTAGTGTGGAGTGCAAATGGATCCTGAGAAGATTAACGCCATCCTTGATTGGTTGATTCCAAAGGATGTGCACGAGACAAGGAGCTTCCACGGCCTAGCAACATTCTATAGGCGATTTATCTATAATTTCAGCACCATAATGACATCCATTATTGATCTTATGAAGAAAGGACAATTTACTTGGTCAAAGGCAACAACTATAGCATTTGAAGAAGTCAAGAAAAAGATGTATGAATCTCCTATTTTACAACTTCCAGATTTTTCTAAGGTATTTGAAGTTTCTTGTGATGCATCTCATGTGGGAATTGGAGGCATCCTCAGCTAAGATGGACACCCAATTACTTTAGTGAGAAATTAAGCAAAGAGAAGCAATTATATTCCACCTATAACAAGGAATTTTGTGCAGTAACACACTCTTTACAATTGGCGTCATTGTCTCTCGTATAAGGAGGTTATTCTATATTCAGATCATGAATCTCTTAAATACTTCAAGTCTCAGAAGAACTAGAACAAAAGGCACACCTTATAGAGTCAATTTTTGGAGCAATTTAACTTTGTTATTAAACATCGGACAGGAGTTGAGAATAAGGTGCAGATGTATTGGGTTGGAAGAGTCGTTTACTTAACACTTTAGCAGTAAAAGTTGTAGTGTTTGGCAAAATAAAAGGAGAATATGTTTTAGATCAAGATTTTGGAATAATCTATTTAGAAATTGTAGTTGGACAAAGAGACCAACACTTTTCTTTTATGATCCACCATGACTATTTTTTCAAGGAAAATTGACTTTACCTACCCAATATTTATGTAAGGGAATATATGATTTGGGAATTACATGGAGGAGGAGCAGGAGGACACTTTGGAAGAGATATAAAAGCATCCCAATGGTTGAAGATCACTTTTATTATTATTTTTTTGGTAAATCAGTAACTTTTTATACAAATAAGAAATGTTATGTACACCTCTAGAGACTACCTGATCAATAATCTCTTACCTACCAAAAGGAATAACCTAATGTGAATACATAAGGAAGCTACAGCACTTCCTTGCATCAAAACACAAACAACCGAATTCTTATACAACCTTCCTACCAAAAAGGCCTTATAGAGCTAGCTCATCTAACCAGTAATACAAGTTTACTAACAAACAAATTACAACAACACCAATCAACCATCATTCATTTGTAAGCCAAATCAACATACAACACAATTTAAGATGAAGAGTCAGATGAAGTCCTTCTAGTTTCCTTGTTCACTGTCAAAGTTTACCCACCTCTCACATACTTCCATTAATATACCACGACCGTAGGAGATAGTTCTCCTAATGTTAAAGTTTATGAACACCTTCATAGAAATCATCTTATCTATTTCAGGGAAAGGCCATAGCTTGCCAACTCCATGGTTTGTTGATTGGAGATAAGGATTTTCCTAGAACTGACTTCTCTTCTGCTTTAGATACCAAAGAGAGGTTGGATACCCTTCCTCTTGTAAACTTGAAAACAAAACCTGCAGAAATATTGTTAGAAAATAAGTACTCCAACAATTACCTTCTCTCCGTGTTTGAGCTGAGATGTTCCATAAATTGGAGGATCATTCTAGAATTTAAGCTCTCCACATCCAAGGCTTCATCTTTGAAGGTTCAACAATTTCTCTCAATCCAAAGGTTATAGACAATAACAGAAAGGAGGATGGGAAAAAGGTTAATGTCACAGGTTCAAAAATTAGAGGAATGGTTAAACCAATTGGGAATAGAGTGAAGGTTTGTCTGATTGGGAATGTGTATTTGGAAGTGGTTGAGGCAGTGTACTTACACAGTTTTAGTGAAGGAACATTCAAAGAACAAGTGTTCAATAGTCTCATTATCCAAGGTACACAAGGAACAGTGATTAGGGGTGTGAAGATAGAGCAGTTTGTCTCTTGTTTGCAACTTTTTAAGGAAAGCCAACCACAGTATGAAAGAACACCTAGGGCTATTACTTTTAAACCAAACCAGTTTATGCCAAGGAACACTCTGAATTGGGGGTCTCAAAAAATTATAGGTTGAAACATTAGAATACTTTTTTGAAGGGCTAGCTAACCATTCCAAATAATCAAGTTTAGAACAATTCGGTTGGTGTAGTAGGGGCTCTAGGTTACTAATGATCTCGACAGTTGCCTCTTGCTAGCACCACTCATTATTTATGATAACTTCGGAAACTCTTGTTGTTATAGTTAAATCTGACCCATTGATCACTCTCGGAGTAGAGAAGTACTTCAGGATTCCTCTAGGATGCTAAGGATGCTACCATAAAAGATTAGAATTCCCATTTTCTACCCTAAATCTGAATTGGTTCCCAATTTTATCCCTCACAAATAAGATCTTTCTCCAACTCAATGAAATATTATTAGTAGGTTGGGCACTCCAGAATAGTTCATGGCCCCCTTTAAAGCAAGACATTCCTAAGGTCATAAGACAATGTCAAACATGTCAATTAGCTAAAGGAAGGAAACAAACTTTTGGATTATACACACCATTGTCCGTGCCTCATAAACCATAGTAGGACATAAGTATGGTTCTTAGGAATTTTTAAAATTGTAAGAGGTTATGATTCTATTTTTATGGTGGTGGATAGGTTTTCTAAGATGAGTCATTTCATTCCATGTTCCAAGACTTATGATGCTGTCCATATTGCAAAAGTTTTCTTCAAAGAGGTTGTATGTCTCCATGGATTACCTTTAACTATTGTCTCTAATTGTGAAGTGAAATTTATGGGTTATTTTTTAGAACTCTATGGAAAACATTGAACACTAAGCTTTAATTTTCAAGTTCTTTCAATCCCCAATTCGATGGACAAACAGAGGTGGTAAATAGAAGCTTGGAAAACTTATTAAGATGTTTGATTAGAGAAAATGTGAAAAATTGGAACCTTGCTTCCTATGGCAGAATTTGCATACAACAATTCTATAAATAGGTGTGGTAAGAGCCCTTTTGAGATAATTTCTAGAGTTCAACCAAGAAAGCCTATTGATTTTATTCCTTTACCACAAACAACATGAGTTAGTGTTGAAGCTGAAGGTTTTGCAAAACACATGAGGGACATCTTTGATGAGATAGGACGAAAGATAATAACCAGCAATTTTTCTTCCAAAGAACATGTTGATCAACATCGTCAATTGGTAGAATTCAATGAAGGGGATATGGTGATGGTTAGGATTCGTCCACAACGTTTTCAAAAAGGGAAATGTAAGAAACTTCTTTGACAAAATGTTGGACTTTATAGGATCATCAAGAAGATAATTGCTAATTCTTATGTCTTGGAATTACCAAGTGAAATGAGAATACGTGCTATCTTTAATGTTGCGGACTTAACTATTTGTCAAGCAATCCCCTATTGCAGCTATAAGAATTCCAGCCACTCCTTATCTTAAGGAGGAAATGAAGGATGTTCTTGATGAACAAATTGTATTCACAAGAGATGGAGGATATCGACAATTTCTTGTCAAGTGGGAAGGAAGACCGATTCTGATAGTACTTGAATTTTGGAATATGAATTCCAAAAGTTGAATACAAACTTATATGATCAGTATTTATCACATTCTATGTCGAGAAGACTTCAAACAAGCTTGAGATAATTGATGCAAAAGAACTTAATAGTCTATAAAAGAAATAAAAGTGGAAATATTAATCGACAAACTTAACTTGTTGGGATGAGGATTGGGAATTGAGTTGACATCAAAGTAGGCTAAAATTTAGATTGTATTAGAATTCTTTATTAAATAGGAACTAGTGGTATATGTTATTCAATTTTAGATACGCTATCTTAGTTGTATAGGACTTATATAATTTCTATTATAATAGGATTTAATATAGGTTTTAAGAATTATATATATTTGTGTATCAAACTCTTTATCAATAATAAGCAGTCTAGATTTTTTTTACAAACTTGAGTTTTCAACTAAAAGGTGTAATGTTTTTATTCTAAGAGTGATTCTTAGACTCTACGAGTGATTCCTAGTTTCTTACCTTCCATTTTTTTTGTGTTCATCACAAAATTTCAGTAACCAAAGCTCAAAATCTTAACCCTAAATTTCCAGCAATCAAATCTTAAAATTTCAGCTATATAAAATCTGAAATTTCGCATTGATAGCGAAAATTCAACACCAAAACTTGATATTTCGGTAGCCTAATATCAGTCATATTTCTTAATTTTGTGATTTTCAGTTATTAGTTAATAATTCTTCTATTTATCTTACATCATGAGGGAAGGAAGAAAGAAAATTGAGAGAAGTTTTAGAGAATCTGTAAGGAGAGAAACACAATCATTTCATATCTGCCATGTTAGTACAAGGGCTATAAAAGGATATTCCCTACTGCTGAGCATGTTACACGTATACAATGGTTGTTACAACTATTAGTGAAACACAGCATTGGGTACTCACGTCACTAATGATTACGATAATGTTTTATTCTTCTTCTTCTCACTCACTTTACTCACTTTCCTATAACACAATGACTGGATACTAATGAATCCTCAAAGTTTTGCAAAAAAATTTGAAAGCAGCTTGGTTCTGCCGGATTCTGTCGAGGCTGAACGTTGCCATTTGGATCCATGAAGTTGACTGCCGAACACGTGAATTTTGGCTTGAAGGTTCCTGCAAAACAAAGAAGGCACATCGGGGGTTGTTTCCCGATAAGCCCCTCCGACGCTCAAGTCAGTCGTTTGGTGAAGGTGAGATAGCCGTATGCAGAGAAGAATATGGTTATGATTACGTACCTCTATTATGGTGGAACTATACCTTATATATGGAGCAATAATTAGGTTTAGGTCTTTACGTGTGCATGGGAGTCTCTCACATGCGAACAGGCTAAGGAGAGCGTGGATCGGGCTTGAGCTTGACATAGTCATTAAGTATGAGATTGATCTTTGAAGAATGAACCGATCGGCCCACGGGTCGTTTTGACTAGGTTCGGGCCCTGTACGACCGACCCGACCACATGTTATTGATGCTAACCATAATTTTTGTTGTTTTGCTCGAAATATTTTTCTCGCGCAAGTCTTGGTTTAAGTTCGTTGTTCCTTGTTCCTTGTTCCTTGTTTCCTGTTTTACTGTTTCTTTTGTATTGTGTGCAGTAGGTCTCTTGGAATTATATAATGCTCAAGTCCTGTGATGAAGATTATCCATAGGTTTCATGTTTAAATATTGGAGCTCTATAGCATATTCCTTAGTCATGTAAGAAGAGCTCTCACTTTTCAAACTTGTATTAATATCTATCTATTCCTTGTTTTGTCCAGGTGTACTTGTACGGGGGCCATGTAATATCATGGAAGAATGACCATGGAGAGGAGTTACTTTTTCTCAGCAGTAAGGTGGCATGCAATGTTTACTTACTTTCTCCACACATTAATTTTGGTCCTGTTTTGAGGGAATTGCCTACATAAATATATAATTTGTGATCCTAACATACCCCCAGCATTGATTCTTGAAGTTGGTCATGTTCTGTGTGAAATTGGTCAGTCAGATTTCATATAATCCAAACTGACACAGATTGGTGTCTTTTCCAGGCAAATTTCAAACCCCCGAAGGCCATCCGTGGAGGCATTCCTATTTGTTTTCCTCAAGTCTGTACTTATTATATAATTTTGTCATGTTTGTGTTAATTTAGATCATTCTTCTCAAAAGAGCTGCTTGTGTCTATGCAGTTTAGTAATCATGGTTCTATGGACCCACACGGATTTGCTAGGAATAGGATTTGGAGCATTGAAAATGATCCTCCTCCTTTTCCAACAAATTCTTCCAGTAGAGCTTTTATTGATTTGAATCTGGGGAATAAGTTAATAGTCTTAATAGGGAAAGCTTTAAAGTTGGACTAATTTCTAAACTTTCACTTAAGATAAATCTGCCCAAGTCCATTACTAGCAGTACTGCATTACCTTGCTCATGATCTTAGGATTCTGAGGCTTGTTTGAACTCTGCATACAACCTCAAATGAATTTTCTGGTAATTTTCAGTGAAGTTCGAGTGGAAGTTTTAGAAACACTGGATTATCTGGACAATTTACAGAACAAATAGCGCTCTACTGAACAAGGGGATGCAGTAACATTTGAATCAGAAGTGAGTTGAGGATACCGAGTATTTCCTATTTCTCTTGCCTTTATGGATTCCACGTGAGGCTAGGATGTGAAGGTTTTTTTCTGGTTGTACAGATTGATAAGATATACCTCAGTACTCCTACAAAAATTGCAATCCTGGATCATGAAGAGACGAGAACATTTGTCCTACGCAAGGATGGACTTCCAGATGCAGGTGAGTTTTGTCTGTTTTTGTTTTTTTTTTTTTTCAACCTTGAGACAAGTCTTGATTTATAAACCACATGGAGGTTGCAAGCCAAAATATGGTGTTTATCTGTGGTGTAAATGTAGAATTTGTAATGATAATATGTTTGGACCCGCAGATCAATGGATCCTCCTTTTTCATCTAATGGAACTCTAATTCCTTGCATGATATATGTTGATGTACTGAACTTTTATTTTGGTTTCTCTGACGTGCTTGTTCTACAACTTAATTGGATCTTACTTTTCTGCATAACAATTCTATAGTGCCTTTGTAAGTTGCAAGGCTCGACATACCTTCAAGTATATCATTATTTGGCCAATGAAATTACAAACTATGTCTGTTTATGTCAAGAAATTGTTTTGAATTTCTTGATATTGAAATTCAAGTGAATCCATGGGATAAGAAGGCTAAGGCTATGGCTGATTTTGGAGACGACGAATACAAGCATATGCTATGTGTAGAGGCTGCTGCTGTGGAAAAACCAATCACCCTAAAGCCTGGCGAGGAGTGGAGAGGACGGCTGGAACTCTCCGCTGTTCCTTCCAGTTACTGTAGTGGACAACTTGATCCTAGCAAAGTTCTCCAGTGCACCTAATTACACTTTCGTCTCTTTCGGTATATAAACCCTGTACAGCTACATCGGCTGAAGCTACAAAACAAGTGGTCCAAGTGTTCCGTACGCCCACTTCAGTTCGGACATTTAACATTCTTGTTAATCCATCAAAGAATATGCTTTACTTGGGAAGATGTGGAGCCTTTCAGTGCTTGCAACTGTTGTACAACATTACGTTACTGTGAAGGACCTTTCCTTCCTTCCTAGTATGTAGTTTTGGACCGTACTAGTCCTTTGACTAAATTTCTGAGGCATGTTAGGTATTTGGTGAAGTGACTATCTGCGAAATTTGCGATGACTTCATAAGCTTGGGCTTTTACAATCTCAATCATTGTCAACTTTCATCTTGTGTTCTATTAGTTTAGTTGTTTGATCTCGTCTTGATGTTAAACACAAGTGAAGTTGAGAGCTGTCAAAAGAACTGTCAGATTGTTATATTTTATTCTGATACATACAAGTTAGTTCCAATGGATTCTGTTTAATAATTGAGACACAATTTGATTTACTTACATCTGCCTGTTTTACTAAATTAGTATCGACTAAAGGTTGCATTGGTAGGGCAAGGGACTTAATTTTAATTCTCTTTATTTGTAAAAAGTATTTCACATTCTACAATCCACGTCTAGGATTTCCATGGAAAACAGAAAAAGGGAAAGAAAACCTGGAAAAGGGAGAATAAAAAGGCAAACAATTACAGGCCCTTGAACCAAAAAGCAAACACAGCGAACCTAGATGAGATGACTCAACAAGAGAGGACATAATTTTAGGTCTCGCCTAGAAGTCACATGCTCATTGGACTTGGAGGGTCACTGAGGGCTGCTATGGCTGTTTCAATTTTTATCTTCAAATGATCTTTATCTTCTTCCGCTGCCTGCA
>JANITW010000235.1:27323417-27341431 GCA_027564335.1 Erythroxylum williamsii | reverse complement strand
TGGAGGGTCACTGAGGGCTGCTATGGCTGTTTCAATTTTTATCTTCAAATGATCTTTATCTTCTTCCGCTGCCTGCACACACAAGCAATGTCAGGTTTATTGTCCACATCTTACCACCAAATGTGGGGAACAAGACAACAACTAAAAAAGAGAGAAATTTGATCCTCCTGGTTCCATAATCACCAACTAATTATTTAAATCACACTTTGTCCTGAGCTTAACTATGACTTGGACAACAAATGTAATTTAACCTCCCCTTCTCATAATATGGATCCTGTAATCTAAGTTGACAAAGATTTCTTACCTAAAGTTACACAAACTTCTTTCATATTGTTAGTTGGATAAACAAAATCCAAGACTTATGGTCTCTCTGTTTGAAGTTGTGAGATAGTGCATCTGTTATTCATAACAAGAAAAAGTGTGCGAGCCAGAATCCAAATAAGGTGAAACAGGATTTGAAGCATATTTTTAATGCATTTCCTATTTCGTTCGCCTTACAGACAAGGTTGAGGTTGTAAAGTATTGTAGAGTCTGAAAGCATTTGTCCTGATGTTTTAGTTAGTAACGAAAACCAGGAAATGTATTTTCTTAAAGGGTAAAAGTTAAGTTTACTTTGGCTTTGTTGCAGTGCAGAGGAGTTGTTATAACTTACATTCGGATCTGGATTACACTACTCATCATTGCTCTATTCTAATTGGTTATTACCATAATTGCGTCTTTTTTAAAGTAGTCTATCAAGCTTCCAACTCCTGCAGGTCCCACCTTTTGGATGCCCTTCTATGCAACCCAACCCCCCCTTGGCCCTTGGCAAGTAGCTTCTTATACATGGAAAAGAAAAGGGGAATTTTTAGGTGGACTAACCTCTATAAAAACTGTCTTCAAGAGCCTCCCTGATACGGTTGTGATATTGGCTGTAATGATTTTGAGTTTCAAAGATTCGAACACCTCACAAAGTTTAACCATTGTGTCTGTTCTTTTACTACATGTCAAGGTCACCAGCAGAGTTTTCTCTCCCATGTAAGCTATTCTCAGCTGCAAACGACTGCCCAAACTTAGTAACCAAGTTCATCATCTCATTCTACTACTCAATTAAAGAGATAAAAGAGAAAAGCCAATTACTTCAAGAACTTCAATAGCCGAGTTTCTTGGTACCCCAGAATCATAGCAGTACTGTTCAAGCTTCTTTTTCTTGGACCTCAACAAGATTGGTAGCTGCTGCTCAAAATCATAACCTGGCGGCTTCAATTTCCCTGATTCAAGCTCCCTAATCTCAGCTTGGATTCTTCGCTCTTGTTCATGCAACTCTTGTATGTAATCAATGGCGTCTTTTATTATGGAAGCTTTGTCCATCTACACGAGAGGTTTTTTAAAGCCCAATCGCAAACATATAAAACATAAATTAACAAAAACGCACAAGCTTTCTAGTCAGAATAGCACTAACTATTCCAAAATTCTCTTTCTCTGTGTGATCAGTAACTGGGAGTGCAATAATGTGAACACAAAATGCGTCACCTTGCTAATATTCGGGACCACTGATCGGAGTGCGAACAGCCTTTCATTAAGCTTTTTCCTTCTGTTTCTTTCAGCAACAATATTCTTAGACGCCGTCGATGAAGCTGCTCCATCAGGCGAACTCGAGTCATAGTACCCTGAAAACGCCTCATCCATCGGCCAACTGCTTCAAATCACACAAACCCACATAAAAATTCAGCAAACAACCAAAAAGAAAGTCCTCAAAACCACGAAATCAACACCAAAGCTGTCAAGTGGGCACCTATCAAGTTCTTCACTGTGTAGAAACATTTTTGTTTCCCAGTAATTTTGATACTCCTCACTAATATTATCAATAGGTTCCATGGAAGTTGCAGAATTATGGACACCCCAGATCAAATTTTGTTTGAGAGAGAAAGAAGGTCGCAAAATTTGTGCTTTCTTGAAATGGTGGAAGTCTTGTTTCTTATTATTCTTGTGGCATGTCCTAGACTTGATTGGCAAGTCAGTTATATACAGAGAGATATGGATCAAGTACTCTACAGTCTGTAGCTTTCTAGTTCGAACTTCTAAGAAAGATCATCACCGTCCAAATCGAGCTATCCTACTGGCCTATGTCTGCAAGGCCGTGTGGGTCCCTGATCCGCATGATGTAAGGAGTTACTGACTTACTGTTTGTTTCCTATTATGGTTAAGAGTAAAATTTCAGTTTTTTTTTTTTAAATCAGACAGTAAAATTTCAGTTTTACCGTCACGCGAAGTAGTCTCACTTGTCTTCGTTAGAGGTTGTTCAGCCGCGCGCCTATTCTAGTTATTCTGCCTTTTACGACATTATTAATAAACGAGATCTATCAAAAATTGGATAGGTCATAAAATCATAAGAAGAAATGATTTGAACTTTTAATACTTCGCTCCAGACATCGTCGTTTCAATGGTACATTTCCCTTTTTTGTGTGGGTTGAAATGACAAATTAATAACTAAAATTCAAGCAACAAATTTTAATTACATAATCGGCCAAGTAAATATATATTTATTCACATAAAATTTTTAAAATTAAAATTATTTTTATTAAAATTTTTAAATATAAAAATTTATTAAATTTCTTCGCCCTGTTCTTAAAAGATTTGAATTCTTGTTAAACGTTCCAAGGATCTTACAATCAAACACTTCTACTAAGCAAGTGGCATTGAGATAAGAAATTATGAAAAATTTCAACTTTGATAGTAAATTATATCAGTTGATTTGATCAACAAATAATATAAGTTGTTTATTAGAAATATATGATAAAACTAACTATTTAGTATTAATTATTTATGTGTAAGATGATTTATAAGAGTATGACTTAAAAAATTTATCAGAACATGAATATTATATTTTAGTATTTTATTGATTATTCTGGTAAGAATTTAGATTTTCAATCATAATAATTAGTGATGCAATTAAGTAAAAAAAGTAAATTTATTAATCACACAAATTTCTTATTTGTTAAGTAATTTATTTAAATTATATAATTTCGAATTATTGTGTACATCTAAAAATATAAAATAAGATGCGCCAATATATTTAAGAAATAATGAAAACTAAAAGAAAATGAGAGAGTCCAAGAGTACAAGAACTAATACCTTCCTTTATACGTAAACGAGTGGAATAGAATAAAATTAAACAACCAGGCACCAGGTGTTATTTTGTTGCTTTTTTACTTATGCTACAAAATATTCAAAGTTTTTGTTGTTAGACTCATACCTTTTCGTATTTTTAGAGCTTACTCACTCCATCTGATAGAGGGCCACTTCACAAAATGTAGTCTTTGAGGTAGGTTTTTAAGCTTTTGGTGATATATTCAATTCTAGTGAGGGCACAATTGTAAGGCTAACAAATTTTTGTTACTTGATTGGGTAAAACACTCCTTTTTGGAGCTTTTTGATTTTCAACAAGTTGGATTGAATAAGCCAACCCACCAATTGTTAACCTAATAAAGCGTATTAGTTGTTTGACATAGTCTTAAACATCTTAAACTTATCAAGAACTTCAGACTTTTCCTTAAATAAGAACACATAGTAATAGTGGGAATAATTGTCTATAAAAGTCAGAAAATATCTAACATTATATAACGTGACCATATAGGGACCACTAACATCTGTATATATGAGGTCCAATAAACTAGAAGCATAAATTGACTCCTTTTTCTTTATCTTGGTCAACTTATCCCTACAATAATCGATACATGTTTTCAGATCATTGAAGTCTAGGGTTGGGAGAATGTTATCCTTTATTAATCTCTCAACTATCTCCCTGGAAATGTGGCCAATATGTTTATGCCACAACATATATGATGTTTTTTGTATGAAGGCTCTCTTTCGAGTAGCAGGTTCGACAATATAAGAAGAGGCATACATTTCGTTAGGAGTAAGACACATTCTATATAATCCGTATGATAAGAAGGTAGTTCCAATATGTCTTGCATTGATAGAAATATTTACAGCTGAAGTATCAAATACAAGATGATAACCTTCTTTATCTAAAACTAATACATAGATCAAGTTCTGTCTAAAAGACAGTATATAAAAAGTGCCTCATAAAACCAGTACAAAAACTATGTCGAGGTTCAAACCTACATCTCCTACATGCAAAATGTCCACCTCTTCATTGTTGTTAACCATTAGCTTCTCCTCTCCTTTAGTTGACCTTCTTGTAGATCTGAACCCCTGCATTGTCAAAGTAAGATGATTAGAAACTCCACTATTTAGCCACCAAGAACTTGATGTGGCTATAGCTAATTTGGATTCATAAATCATATAGATTGAGGAGTTAACCTTTCAAAGTTTGTACTTCGGGCAATTAGCTTTCCTATGCCCCTTCTTCTTACAAAAGAAGCACCTCATACTCTGCATGTCATGTGGGCCCTTGATAATGCTATATTGTCTAGTTTGAATCTGTGGAGAGGTTTTGGGTTTCTTACACTTTCCCTTAGACTAATGAGGCTTCGCCTTCCCTTTGCCTTTGGCAGCTGCATACAGGGATGTATGAGGAGAACTCTTAAGCTTCTCCTTAGCTGCAGCACACTGGGAAATTAGGGCACTAATATCCCAGGCCTCATCTTAAGAGATGTATGACATCGTCAACATCTCAAACTCTCGATGGAGAGTATTAAGTGCCTGAAGCACTATGAGTCTGTCAGGAATGCGTACATCAAGTGCCTTAAATTTACTTTGAAGGTAAACCATCCTGATGATTTACTCTCTGATGTCTCCTTCTCCTATGTACCTCCTAAAGAATAGCTCTTCAATCAAGTGTTCTACTCCTTATGGGAAGACTCTTTGTACCTCTGGGAAATACTGTCCATAAAGTCCTTTGCTATGATCGTATCCAGTAATCCACTGAGTAGATGATCCGACATCGACCGCTTGATGGTCAAATAACACATCCTATTTGACCGCTCCCAGATTGTCATAACCACCTTGTTAGCTTCTGAACTGATATCAGTGAGTGGAGAAGGTCTCTCTATAGGCATTGCCATATTGATATCGACCAGCTCCAGGACAAGCTTAACATCCTTCTTCCACTTTTTGAAATTGAAATCAATTAAGGTATCAATCATAACAACATTGTTGTTTACAAAAAAGGTGACTACAAAATAGAAAAGACAATGTAAAGATCAACGTAAATGCAGGATAACAGTGATACTTAAAGCATTAAAGTAATATCTATATTGAAAATCTGATCACACATATTATGAAACGCTTTTAGGCTGAATACATAATATATGCAATTAGACCCTCACATAAAAGGTTATCAGAATACAAACCATTAACTCTCACAACACTACCATCTTTGGGTGAATAAATCATTTAAATATCAACTCGACGTCATACAAGCCCATGGAAAGGGACCCACACGTGCCCCTATGCTCGTAATTACTATACATACGCACCACTGCGAGTAGACGTGCCTGTATTGTATGGCGTGTGCATTGCACGCACGCGCCACGTGTCCCTATCCTCACCGTCCACGTGTTGGGATAGATGGCAGGTGCCACGCCACCCTTCTCTCACTCGTGGGAGAATGGTCGCATGAGGCATGTGCAACACTCATCCGTCAACTCGTGCAGACACGTGGGAGGACGTTGCACATGCAAACTAAACCTCCCTCTGACGGTTACTGTAGCACTATTAAGCGCGTGTGATGCATGCGCCTAATAGTGCAATTGTCTTTCGACGGGGAGGGGGATCAATTTTTTGTACTTTTTGGCCCGTTTTCAACCCATTTTTCATAGCTAACCTCATGTATGCCACTTTCACATAATCATATGCTAAAAAAAAACCAAAAAAACGAATAAAAAACTAATGAAAACCTTAACAGATGAAAACAAAAAAATCCTTTGCTTCTGGTAACCCGATCACATAATTGCTCTGATACTATGTGTAACATGTAGCAACTGTAAGAGACCTTAACCTTTATATATAGCTTCCAAATTGAGTTTTTTTTTATAGGCTCGATATAAATTTGGCTCACACTAATCGGGATCTATTTTTCTCCCAAAATTTGACTTACTGATTTAGATCATTTGTTGGACTAATTTATTACCTTTATCTGAGTCAAATTACAGAATTTAACCAATAAATTATTGAAAAATAAAAAATACAAATAATGATAAAATTAGCCAACAGTAGAGATATGAAAGGAATTTTGTGAACCTGTCAGTCTCTTCCTTTCGTCTTTAAAAATAACCTCTTCTCTGTTGTATAAGGTGAAGTCTGAGTTGTTCAGATTTCGTGGACCGTATCAGAATGAAGGCAGAGGTTTGGGTTGTTCAGATTTCGTGGAGGGTATCAGAAATTCATGACATTATTTTTTAATCAGATTTCGTGGAGCGTATCAGAAGTTGACGACATTATTTTGTAATCGTATAATTTTAAAATTCTTGGGACATTCACATCACCAGTCATTGTTCAATGGATCCAATCTGTACAGCTACCACAATTTTTTCTGATTTGCTTATATCGAAAGCAATTTCCTATCCCTTTAAAATCGATATGGTCAACTTCGATACATTGGCTAATTTATAATAAGGGAGGGGAGACTTGGTGCAGTACGTTATCCATTCCCACTTGATTTTAATTAGTCATAATTAAATGAATGTTATTATTGCAAACAATCTATAATTAATCATTAAGTATTAATTAATTATTCGAAATGATTAACAATTCTTAACCCACAAGGAAAACAAATTTAATTTTGTGATTATTTAAGCCATGAAGGAATCAACTTTGTGTATATTTATAATAAATCATTCTAATAACAGTTATCATATTAGACAGGCTTTGATAGCCCTGTTTTAATATTTTTTAATTTAAAATTTGGTATTAACATATCTAGAATTACTCTTATAAACATATTTGACATATATTTTTACTTTTATAAAAAGCTATAATATCTTTTATTTAAGTATTTTATTGGATGCAAACATTGTGTATACATTCTTTTATTTCCATTTCCCCTTTTATTTTATATCCAGTCTAACAACTTTTCAGAACTATAAATTGGTTTTCGCATAATCATCAAGGGTAATCCTGTAAAGCCCACAAAGTAATAAAACACAGCTTACCCAACAACCCATCCCATAAACTATTAAAAACATAAAAAATCCCTGGAAAATTTAGTTAGCACCAACGAAACAACGTTCTTCTTCTTCATTTTTCTCTCAACATTTCCAACTAATAATTGAGTAACTTATTAACTTTGTCGAAAAGGACTTCACTTACAAGTTTTATCAAGTTGTACACTAAAATCTTTAATCAAGGCGTTTACACATGTTCACACCTCCCAAGAATGTATACACGCTGTTTTAATAGTCAAGTTTTAATACTTTTATTTTAAAATTTTGTTTAATCATATCTATAATCAAACAGCGTGTATATATTATATTCTTTTATTTCCATTTGCCCAGCCTAACAACTTTTCAGGTCAATACATTGGTTTTCGCAGAATCATTAAGGCCAAACCAGCTTGAATTATAAACACAGCTTCTGAATTTATTCGGGCTTTAACTAAATTCACCAACTTTAGCTCTACCACTAACTACAAGATCTGCAATTTCACATGGCTGAAGTTGGGAAAACCCAAGATGTTTATCATTCACCTAAAGGTTTAGCTGCCATATTAGCCATTGGAACATCCTATCCGCCCAATTATATGTACCGAGATGATTATCCTGATTTTTACTTCCGAGTCACTAAAAGTGAGCACTTGATAGAGCCGAAGAGAAGTTCAATCACATGTGTAAGTAACCAATGTCATATATATCAAAGTGAAAGTAAACATTATTCTAAAAGAAAAACATAGCAAACAACTTTAACTTCATTTACAAAATTCAATCAAAATTTTCAATAGACTTATTTCATAATCTAATTTAAAATATATTATATATGAAAAGATCAATAAAATTAGTTGTTGCAACTAGATGGTTAATGTATTTAAGTAAAGGATTTAATTGATTTTTTGATAGGTTTCATTAAAAACTATATTTCAATTTAATTTTTCATTTTATTAAAATATTATTTTTTTATTATGTATAATATAAACAACAATTGATAATTACCAAAATTTGGCTACAAAATTTTTATAATTTGACTCTAAGCACTAGCTACTCAGCCCCTTTCTTCTCCATCTCTTAGACCATAAGATTTTCCTTCCAAATAGGTCATAATGCTTATTTTACTGTTCTACCTGTGTGCACTTGCATGCATAAAAATTAAAGAAAATGTCATCCACCAGAGTTGTTTTTGGGTTAATAGCAAATCTTAATTTTGAGGTCGAGCAGATGGATGTGAAAACTGCATTTCTTTGTAGAGATGGGGAAGAAAAAATTTACATGGAACAACCAGAGGGTTTCAGGATGCAAGGTAAAGAAAATTATGTTTGCAGATTGAAGAAAAGTTTTTACGGTCTGAAACAGGCAATGAGGCAATGATATAGGAAGTTTGAGTTTGCTATGAAGCAGCAGGACTATAAGAAGACTACTTCAGATCATTGTGTGTTTGTTTGTAGATTCTTTGATGATGACTTTATTATTCTATTGCTCTATGTTGATGATATGTTGATTGTTGGAAAGAATATCTCTAGGATTGATGCGCTGAAGAATCACTAAAGCTATAGAAGAATGGGGCCAACCAAAGTCCAAAATCACCCACCTCATTTTCTCTTCAATTATTGGCGTGGACATGCCTGGAGCTAGTTTTCACCTTGCTAGACTTCTTGGTTTTTTGACCATCCATCAAGAGAATCATTTTATATCAACAGGGTTGTTGCATCAGCGTAGGTATGCTTCAAATGGCCAAGGATATTGCAGAAAATATTGCAGGTTCACGAGTTATCGTGGTGAGCTCTGAAATGGACATGCACTACAAGAAAAATGTCGTTTAGTGATGAAAAATACTAACATAAAACGTTTGGATTCCGTCGGTAATATAAATTAGCGACAGAATTAACTGGTAGACAACGACATCGTTAAAATAACCGTAGGTAAATTTACCGATGGACATATTATGTAACCCTCGGTAAATAGACAAACGGATGGCTGTGACTATCGGTAAATTTACCAATGGATTTGCTGTGAACTGTCTGTAAATTTACCTATGGACTTTTTCTTTCCACCGGAAAATATTCTAAATATACTGGTTATTCCTTCGTTAAGATTTCTACCGGTTACGATTGACCATCGGTGAGTATACCGATAGTTCAGAAAATCCTGACAGTTAAGTTGATGATGACTAGTAATATTAATGACGGAACAAGAGTAACCGTCAGTAAATATCTTACATTTTACTGATAGTTTATGGTGTTTTATTGGTAAATATAATATATTTTACTGACGAACTTTTATTTTCCGTCGGTAAAGAAAATTAATTTTTTTAAAAAAATCCAGCATTATATTTTATTTCATGATATTATGATTAATGTATAATTTCAATAGTTATGAATTATTTGTGCATAATATTTTGATTTATTTATATATTTAATTTGTTTAAACAGAAAGTTGATTGATGATATAAAGTTAAAATTACGTTAATTGATAATAAAAACATTATAGTGTACATAATGAGTCTCTGTAATTCAAAGCAAATGACTACAACAATCCTATTATCCTAGTGACCGTGGGTGCTCTAAGGTGCTATGCCTCGCCTTCAACTCATCCACCTCATGTCTTAGCTAAGCTATGTACTCCATTAATGTCTCCACTATGGTCCGAAGCTGATTGACTTTATTAGTTTGCGAGCATCTACTAGATGCTGTTGTGTTGGACGTGGAGGATTGCGAATAACATATGTTCGCAAATGAACCTAGCCTGAAGATCTTTCCATGAAGGTCCCTACACCCACTACATCAAGATATGCTTGACTCTCATCAACAGCTTATTCGTGTTGAGATTATCGTTGAATGCTTTCTTGTATTTGGTTCTATTAGGAAGCAATGTTTATATTTGTAAGTGATAATTATTAAGAATTAATATTAAAGTATAAATTTCATATGCATTAAGTTCTCTACATTGAGTATTTACGAATATCAAACCGTCATGCTTCTTAGTGTGAGTGTGCAAAAAGAGCTAACGAGGTGTAGGCCTCATGCTCATAGACTTTTCCTACATAAAAATAAAATGTTATAAGTGTACTAGAATTTATAAAAATTTCAGCAGAGTTTCCTCTACTTTTATAATATTCACCCTCTGTTGAACAAAGAAAATTACTCAACACAGCCATATATGGTACCAAGCATTTATATCATTATCATTATCTATAATACACATATTTTATTCCAACATTCACACATTAATTTAAATTTAAATACAAAAAAGTAAAACAACTAGAATATAAGTGTAAGGTTTAGATACTTATAAGTCTTTTTGCATGCTCGTGGTGGGTAATTGATTCTCCTGTATGTACAACAAGACTCTCTTTCTCGATCCTCCATGTCTATTGGTCAAGTTACGCTCTGAAATGGACATTGCCTCAAGTGATGTCCAATACTGCTGCCAACGACTTCATATTTGCTAAAAAATATAAGGCAGTTATATACCAGTCTTTTATATCACACCAATAAAGTCACAATAACGTGCACGTGCTCATCTCTCCCATACTTTATGTATGACCGCGTCAAAATCAGAATCCCAAAAAAATTCTTTCTGAAATAAAAGAAAAAAAATCGATAAATACTTATAATGTAATGATACTTATCTAATTAATGTATACAAATCAATTTTAAAAAGAAAATAATTTTTTTATTGTACCTCAAACTTTTGAAAGTAAAATGCCTTTGTGGCCTGAGAGATAGTCTTCTATATATAACTCTCAGGATCAATCTTCTCCTTAAATCTAGGTGTTAGGTTTCTAGAGCACGGTCTAGATGGAATCAACCTAATATAAGAAAAAAGTAAATTTTTACCATTTGCAAAAATTTAAACATATAACTTATTCGTAAACATATAGTGTTTCATGTAATTTCACTTACAGATTATTGATAATTGTTATGTAAGTTCTTCCATCAGGTCCCTCAACTTTAAGCTAGTGGTCGTCTCCTTCATCCGATATAGTGCTAGTGGATGATGTAGGGGTAGTGAATGGTGTAGCATGAGGAACAACATGTGATGCGTCATTTGCAACTGTAGGCCCTGAAGGGGAGGAGGTGATTCAGTTGTAACTACAAAGTGTGATGATTCACCTTCACAGTAAGTACCTCCAAATCGTTGTCTGAACTTGGGTTGCATTATATCGCGTTGTCTCATTCGTGACATATTTCTACCTGAAATTTATTGTTTATTGAATTTGATAGAAATATAAGGATTTGAATTCAATATTTTACACAATATATTCAAAAGGAAATAAGGTGATTTGTTGAATATCATATTCAAATACAAACTTTGAATTAGAAGGTTAACAATTGTTACAATCATAGAACAAGAGCAATAACAGTCTACACTCACTACTACGTAGCTTGACCCCTAACTAATAGGGAGGTTGTTTGACAAATTCTTACAGATACAATAATAAGTCAACTTTAAGGTTGAGTCCAGTGTATTGCATTGATAAATGACAATGATATAATTATTTTATTGGATTCCAAGTGACATGAGTGGTAAAGGAAAATGAGTCACTGATGTTTGGATTCTCAAGAAAGGTCCTGACATGTTCGAACGTACTAATTGAAATAGTGATAGTTCCTCCCTCAAGTATAGGGTTTTTAACACCTTTTTGTAACAGTGTTTCCGCTATAGCTAAACTTGTAGAGGATACAGTGAATAAGTTGCCATATTCAGTATGGAAGACAAACTCTCCAGATAAACTACCAGTACAAAACGGTTTACCTAAAACACAATCAGTATAGATCCTAGATATTGTCATATTAGAAAACCGTTAAACAAACCAAAATTAGAGTGACATGCATACATGAATGTCCGGATGAGGTCTACGGAATTGAAGAATTATCCAAAACAACTAATTTCCTTAATCCTTTACGAACCTTTTTGACATCGCTCCCGCCTCCGTGGGCATACATATCATCTTCGAGATTCAAGGAAGCTTAAAACAACATATAGTATATGCCATCAAATGTGAATATATATAATAGCTTCATAAAAGGAAATTAGATGTACATAATAAGGAAAGTGACATTGTTCAAATGATACTAAACACCTTGAAGTAGAAGATCGGCCATGGAAGGCAGACGATCATTAGTGTATGAAGTGGAGATTTTTTCTGCATTGTTTATTCCTTCAGTTGGGATAATTTTGCCACATTCCTCCCAACATGATGAATTAGTACCATCTGGAACTAGTAGCTATGTCGACATTCCTTGATTAAGAATTTGAATTCAATATTTTACACAATATACTGAAAAGGAAATTATTGATTTGTTGAATATAATATTCAATTACAAACACAAATTAATCACTATTATCACTTAATTGTAAATTATAATCATCTTCTTTTTCTGAAGAACAAGAATCAAACTCCTTCTTTTCTTCAGATCTCTAACCCTCATCATCCTCTCCAGATGAAATTTCAACATATTCGTTAGATAGATTGTTCAAATTTTCATTATTGTAATATGTGACAGATGCATTTATTTCATAAATATCTTCCTGAAACGCTTCACTTTCAATTATCTGTTCTCCTGTTTCATGTGATTCAAAAACACTTCTAGGTTTAACTTTACAAACGGCCAACCAATCTGACTTATCTCATCATAAGCTGGAAAAAGGGATATAACACACCTGTTTTGTTTGCATTGCTAACATGAAAGGCTCAAATTGTCTCAATCTTCTTCAATTGTTGATTTCAACTAGATTGTATCAACTATGCACTTTTGTGCTAACATTTAGAGTCAGATCAAACCAGTCATACTTAAATATCACACTTCACGTTATTGGCAATACAGAGTACTCAATTTCAAGTATCTCAATAATTTTACCATAGTAATCCATCAAATCTCCCTGTATGTAAACTCTACTATTTATTGTTGCCTTACTATGACCATGATATTCTGTATGATATTTGTATCCATTAACGAAATACACCGAATACGATTTAACAGTTTGCAGAGGTCCCTTCGCAAGATCACATATGAACTTGTTCTTTATTGGATTTTCTAAGGCCTACACAAAAGAAGTTATCATATTAAAGAGTATAATGTCATTTGAACACTTAAATCTTATATTTCAATCATTTCAATATTTGTAAGTGAAAATTTACATATTTCTCGTATAATTGAGGAAAGTGTCTTCCAACTTCTTTATTGATATCATCCTGTGTTTTGTAAGGAATTAGCTCGAGTAACAATTCCTCATATAATCTGAAAACACTTTTTTGTATTTCAAAACCCAAATAATCAATTTCAACTTACTGCGTGAAAGGTTGAACCTCTTGACAGTTCAATAAAATGTAACCATATGCAGCCTCAATTTCTTCCTCTATTAACATTCTTCTTGTTGAGCGTCCATATGTTCATCTAGGATATGTAAAAATGGATAAGTTACCATCAGCATCACTAGTTCCTCCCCCATCGTCATTACGAGGAACTTTTCTTTCTTTTGTGTGAAAATGCGGCTCAAAATAATGTAAACAAAATGTACTTACTTTCTCCACCAAATAAGCATTACATATCGAACCTTTAACTCTATCCTTGTTTTTGAAATTTTTCTTCAAGTGATGCAAATACCTATATTAGCGAATAGGGATATTACAATTTTGTTGTTAATACATATTAAAACTTCAATTATAATCATTTTTGTTGAATAACCTCTCAAACGAATACATCCATCGATATTGAACTGGACTGGCTAGTTTTACCTTGTGTGCTAAATGAACAAGTAGATGCTCTATACAGTCAAAGAAGCTTGGAGGAAAAACCCCTTCTAACTTGAACAAAATTACTGGAATTTTCCTTTCTAGTTTTTCCATCTAGATTATGACGTATCAAATTAGTTTTCCAATATGGAATATCCTAAAATATGCTTCGTTTTCTCCGGCCAAAGTTTTTACTAATGCTTGTATTAACTTCATCAGCATCAAATTATGTAACTTTCAGCAAGCCTAATTCCTCTACCTCCTGCAAAATCTCTTCACCAGCTTTGTGAGGGGGAGGAGGTGTTTTTACCATCCTATTCTTAATGAGCTTTTGTTTATTGCATCTAAATGGATGATCTGGAGGAAGAAATTTCCTGTGATTGTCAAACCAACATGTTTTGCCCCCGTTTGGAAGATAAAACGCATCAGAGTTATTGTCACAATAAGGACAAGCCAATTTTCCTACTTTGCTCCTTGAGACAACATGGAATATGCCATGAAATCATTAATGGTATGCATCAAAGCCACTCTCAACATAAAATTCTATTTTAGAGACACATCATATGTTTGAACACCATATTCCCAAAGATGCTACAATTTAGATATCAATGGTTATAAAAATACATCAATTTTATGCTTCAGATTTGTAAACCCTGGCACAATCATTGTCAAGAACATATATGTGCCTTTCATACACATCCACGGAGGCAAATTAGAAGGAGTACTTATGATTGACCATAATGAATATTGCTGCCCGGATTGACCAAAAGGTTGGAATCCATCTATCGACAATCCCAACTTAACATTTTGACTTTCAGTTGCAAACTCAAGATAGGTGTCATTAAAATGTTTCCATGCCAGTGCACCTGATGGATGACTCATTATTCCATCTTCCTGTTCGTGTTCATTATGCCATCTCATATAAGATGCAATAACATCATAAGCACATAGTCTTTGAAGGCTCAGAGTTAGCGGGAAATAATACATTCGCTTCCAGGGTACTAATTTCTGTTTCATAGAATGCTTTCTAGGTTTGAACCTAGATTGTAAAAACTATCAACCATTGTATGATCAAGAGGCAATGATTGATTATACCATTCAAGAATTGTATGAAAACTAAGGTCCGAAATATGCCCTTCAGAATTTATGTTCAATATTCGAGCAATTGAAGACAATTGGATCATTGTCTCACAATTTGGCCATAATTCTTGGTCAGTTGACTGTAATAAGTTAAAAAAATTATTTTGCATACGGGTTTGGTTCTTCTTCAAGATTTTCCATATTTTCCTGAAAGGTATAACCAGCTACACCATAAACCATTTGCATGTAAAGATTTTTATTTCCATCCACATAATTTGTTCTAAATCCAATCCCCCCTTCAAACTCATTTAAGTTCACAGATGATTGTACTTGATTACCCCTTGAGGTGCTACAAATCAGTGGTTCCCCATGTCGTCAAAATGATTGTACTTAATTACCCCTTAAGGTACTACAAATTATCTAATATGTTTAGAATAAAATTAGTATCATATTAAAAAAGATGCCTGTAAAGAGTCACACATGAAAAGTAAAGAGAACCTAATCATTTCAGAGAGCATCAATGAAAAAACTGATTGACATAATTAAGATATTTAGAACTATAAGTTAAACCAACCTATATTAATTCATTGATAAACCAAAGTTCATACCACAAAAAAATTTCAGTTGGTGCAGGCCATTTACATTAAAAATGCAGGAAGTTCAAATGGGAAGTTCAAACTGAAAACAAATAACCAAATTATTCTAAGTACATAAAAACCTAGTAAATAACAAAATCACTTACCTCAACTGACACACAAAAGGATCTTCCTGAAGTACGTGAAGGAAGATGATGAGGGAGCAACTCCTGAAAGCTGACGACCAAATAAGATAACCAAAACAAAGCAAAGAAGGCAATGAATTTCAAAGTAGTACTCGAACTGATATAAATTCATGTTCAAAAGTCTTAGTTATAGCATTTGATTGCCGCCTTGCCATGAAATAAAATCTAGTCATTTGCCTTTTAAAACATAAAAAGGATGATAAAAGTTCTATATTCAATGAAGTAAAAAGATACAAAATGACTACGCTGCAAAATATAGAAACATATACAAATTCGATTAAACTTTGTTAAACCATAAAGGAGCCTATTATCTTTTACCCTAAATATAGTACTTTTTTCATATTTGATATCATTGTGATTCCGATCTCATCCTTAAGCTTTAATTCAATGATTAACTGCTCAATAAACCATGTCTAATTTTCAATATTTTCTTCCTAAACAACTATCTATGCAATTAGATATATGTTGTGGTTGCCATGAATTCCTATGGCACTTAGATATTGTCCTGGGTACTTAATCTTTAAGAAACAACCACTTACACTAATTTTAGGTCCTAGCTTTTTTTTTTTACCTCTTTTTCATAGCATCAAAACATACATGCATCATTTTTAACACCAATTTATCTTCTTGTTTTTCCTTTTAAGTTGAAGCTTGGCTGTAGAATCTAGATTTATTTGATTTAATTAACTAATATAACCATGAGGTTTTCTATCTCCATTATGTTACTCCTTTGACTTTGATTTTAAAACCTTCCTCCTTGTATACTTGCTTATGCTAAAATTAACTGAAAATGTAGCTTCTTCCTACATTCTTCTATCATTTTTTAATTTTAATTCTCAAATTGTGAATAATTTTTTCTTGAAATATCTCACAATATAATGGGGCATAACCAACCTTAGCTTGTTGATTGATTTAACATACAACCTAACTTATATGTTTTAAGCTTGAAGCATCTATATTTTATGCCAAACGAATCGTGTAGTTCAAATAGACATCCTTTGATGCAAGAGTACTTAATCCTTTTGGGTTCATTCCTCTTAAAACTTAAATTAAATCTTGTTGCAATTGTATAATCCTCTGTTGCCTCATTAAAGTGTTTTATAATGTTAAAGACCATCTATAATAACCATTTTATGGAAACAAAATCATGATCATATCTCTTGGTTTGACTACGTCATCACAAAGTTGCATATATTTTGTAAGCATTAGGATAGCCATAACTAACTCATATTTTTTAAATCAACGTTTATGGTCTCATGACCTACATCAACACTAATGTCAAAATCTAAGTTATAATCATTTAAATTATGTTTATTTGCATTTCCTTCAACATCCTATTTATTGTCATTAACATCCATTTGAGTATTTTCATTTGATTTAAGTTCTACATCTACATTTGCATCATTAACATCATTAGCCTCTTTTTCATGCTATTTGACATGTCATTTTATCATAAATACAAATGATACTAATCCATCAATATATCTTAAATATACATCAAATGATACTAATCCATCAACATATCTTAAATATACATCAACTATATCATACAACTTTGCACTCCGATTGGACTGTAACATCGTCAAACCATCAACTAACTCCTTCCTAAGAATCAAATACTATGCACTAATAATATTTTTATAGCCTAATTTAGCACCTATTTCACACACCTTTCTCAAACTACCATAAACCAATTACATGTTATCAACATTTTAAAGTTCCCGATCTTCATAGTTTGAAATCCCTCTCTAAGTGAAGTTTCCACCACCAAACATCCTTATAATAGTCTTTCCATTTACTATCATCTTATGAAGATAAATTAAGATAAATCAATCTAACACAAATTACATAATTGATAAGAAAGCTACTTATAATGGAATAGGTTTCTCAGTTAAGTCAAATTAATTATAAAACAATGCTCACAATATATTATGCCACTATATTCAATTTAGGATTGTGTTAATGGACATTTTTATATTAAGTTTAGATACATAATTTGCTAAACTCTTATCCATTTAATGTTTAAATTACACTAATTAAGACTTATTTGTTTTTAATTTAGGCATATATTGGATGGATAAAAACGTTAACGTTTAGTCACCTAAAAACGTTAATGTTTTTGGAAGATAAGAAGGAGGGTTGCGCATGAGAAAAGAGAGGTCAACTATGTGGATATTGAATGGAGGAAATAAAAAGCCAAGGAAGCAATGGCGGTGCAGAAAGTGAACGACGTGACTTTGAATGAGAAAAAATGGTTTAATTTATGGAGCCAATAGAGTGAAACGTGATAGTGGAGGCAGCATAGAAAAAAAGAACGAAAAGC
>JANITW010000235.1:27299269-27311901 GCA_027564335.1 Erythroxylum williamsii | reverse complement strand
TCATTTAAAGCAAACCCCGACTCAATTGGACAACCCAATCAAAAGTTATGAGCAAAACTCTGAAACCTATACAAATTTCATTTTCCAGAAATTCAATCAAAACTTTACCCCTTTCATGCAAGTGATGCACAAGATGCTATGATTATTGCTTCTTACCACTAAATACAAGAACATAGGCACAAGGCTTACCAAAATTAGCTTCGAATCCTGATTCTTTAATCACCTCACCAAATCCTATACCAAGAAGCAAAGACCATCGACAAAGAAGAAGGAGTGGAGAGCTTTGGATGAAAGAGAACTAATAACTTTTTCCAAGTGATATTTTTCCATGCTTCAAGGATAAGAGTCGTAGATGAGGGAAAGAACAAGACAAAGATAATAAAGGTGGGGAGGACACTTGGCTCTTCATAAGAGAAAAAGACAAAAACTCAATTAGGACCCTTTAATGAATCCTAAGCCAAACTTATCTTTAATCCTTCTAATGCTAACGGCTCTATAACAATTCCAACAAAATTATTTAACCCATAAATCCGTGCCATGAGGCAGTACCTTTCCAATACAGGAAAACCCACTTAGTCAGCCCGGTGGAAATTTTCCGGTCCGGGCATGTGCCCCGAAAAATTCCAGAAAAATTCCTGAAATTCCCCAAAAATATAAAACACACAAGAATCCACTCCAATTTATTTTTCAATCACGAAGAACACATTTTTCACAATAAACACAGATGCCGGGAGAATGTCATGAATGCATGTACAATCATGTGCATTTACAAAAATCTCAATTTACGCAGATATGGAGGCCATATTAGGCATGACCATGCCGAGCTATGTTACACACTCATAACCCATTCCAAATTACCACTTTACCCTTCCCATCGATGATGGGATGTTACAAAAGTTGGCATGAGATCTCGGTTTCCGACGAGTAGTTGTCGAAGTAGATTCTTTGGAAGTTATTAATATTCTTTCTTCATCTACAAATGACAGCCATGCGTTGGTGTTGGGAATTCGTGAGATGCAACGTTGACAATGGACACTCCAGATATAGCACATCTATTGAGAAGGAAATAGGAGTGTCAATAGCTTGGCCAGGTTGGCTCCACGATAACATCCTGGGATCTATGTTCTCTAGCAACCTCTAAAGGCGAGTCTTGAGCACATTCACAACGATCAGCAAAGGATCTTATATCGCAGACATATGCATTAGTTTGTATTAGTTTTCCTTTCCTTTGTAAAAAAAAAAATAAGAAAATGATAATGAACATGATAGTCTAACAAGAAACACATATTTATTTCACGTTATAAGAAACAAATCATAAACATGTTGATGGATCTTAGCTCATTTTAGTAAAACTAGTATTTTATTACTGTCAGAAATAATGAAGCGCTCTGCATTTCTAGAACACTTATCTTGTCTATTTAATAGATGATTTATTACTTCTTAACTGGGTTTTCGGTACAAAAATTTATCAGTGAACTCAAGAAAACTTTTAGTTTCAACTGTCCTCTAAACAATCATTAAGCGAAAAGACACTAAGTTTCTAAATTTTTAAAATAAATAAAAATAAGAAATTACAATTTGTTAAACTTGCATATAAGAGTGGACGAGAAGTGTAACGGAACATTAGGAGCAGAGATGATGAATGATTCCAGGGGCATCTTCTGTTACTTGTTGAAATTGATGTTACAAATGTTAGGACCATGGACATATATATCACTACCTTACTTAGGCTATCTCTAACCATTACACCAAATTTGGTGCAAAGTGGAATATTCCTAGAATCTTTTTACACTAAATTTGATGTTGCTCTAACCATTCTACACCAAATTTTTACACCGAAATTCTTTCAAAAAATATACCACAATAATTTAGTTATTAACTAAATTAATTTATATTTATACAATAAATTTTATTTATTTAATAAAAATAAAAATCATTATTCTTAATTAATTAATATATACTTTATATTAAATTAATACACACTTACAAATTATTAATTATTTATGTTAAATTAATATTTTCAAATGCTTTAGTATTACTTTTAAGTTGATTGTTGTAATTTTAATTTGATTATAATCTCGAATCTGATTTACATTATAATTTATTTAAGTCTGGTTGTAATTTCAAATATTTTGTTGAGTTTTAATTTTTAAAATCAATGGTTTGGTTTAAATTTATGTACTTTTTATTTTAAATTTACTTTTTGTTCTTAACATATTTTATTAATGAATTTATAACACTTATAAATAAGAGTTATAAATAAATATTAAAAATAAATTTAATATTATATTCAATATTAGTCTCGTTTTAAATGTTTCAATGAGATCTTTGTAATGATATATTTTGTGTAAAGTAATAAATATGTTAAATTTAATTGCTTGAACATAAAAGAAAAATGTAAAAATGTAAATAGATAAAGTTGTCTTTTTAAACTTTTGGTGTAATGATTGCACCATTTTAGTGTGTACTTTTGGTGCCTTTGGAGTAGATTTTTTGCACCAAAATGTTTTGGTGCCTTGGTTGGAGATACTCTCGGTTCAGTCATAAGAAGCCTTGTGCGAAGTGTTTCATAAAATACGATCTTTAGTTGACCTAATATTTTTAATAAAATGAAATATAATAGAATTGAATTGAATATTTTATAATAAAATATAAGGTTAATAGATGTAATATTAGAAAATTGTTTTATGGAAAGAATGAAAGAGTGCATAATATAATATACTGAAATATTGTTTGGTTAAAGAGTTTATAATGTAATATAGTGTAAAGTTATTTATTATTTTACATTTTATTTTAAAATTTTCAAAGTTGAAGGTTTTTTTTAATTATTTAAGATGGAATGAAATGTAATATAAAACTCTCGTCTTCTATCTCATTCTATTTGATTCTATTATAAATCATCTTTTTAAACAATATAAAAATATTACCTTCTATTTTTTATATTAATAAAGTCCAACTAAATATAGCCTTAGAATTCCAACACAAAAGGCATTGCATTGGAATGTACAAATTAGGTAAACAAAATCAAAATTCAATATTCTTCCTTGTCCGTTCCTGTGAAGTTTCTTTTCCTACAGTTCAATAACTAAGGATGTCAGATGGTCGGAGTCCCAAGTAAGACTTGGTAAATCGAATGTCACGCATGCACGCACATGCATGCTAGGACCGTTATAATGTTTTATGGACCGAAGAAAGTAAAAAACAAAACCCTTTAATAGAATCAAGACAGTTTTCGATTTTGGTTAAATTTACTTTTTATAAGGGTTAATTTTATAAGGATAAAAATATGTCTAACTTATCTTATTTTGTTATTTATGCATCCACCCCAGGTTAAAACCTTAAAGTTACATATGAGTAGTAGCTTGGACCATCGAAACTTCCACTAACATTTGGAACGGGACGCTCTTGTCAAAGATCCTTGATGGCTTCAGTTAACTGAAAATGCTGCATTTTCTGGCTTAATCTTACATATACAAGTAGCAGTAAAAAGATAGTTGAATCCAGGATTCAGTAAAAAGAAAGTTTAGTATACGGTTTAATATTACAACTTTGACATTTATACGTGCCGAGGGAAAGAAGGAAGTCACATTAAGTAAAAATTTACACAAACAATTTTTATTTCAACAAATATTTCCTTTATGTAGGGTTTTTTTAAAAAAATCTCTAATCCGCTTATATAGAAACCAAAATCGTCAAAACCTAGAGAATGTCAAATGACATTTCAAAATGGCCTTTCGAAAGGGCAACTACTGGTTTTCATCACACAAGTGGGGCAGAGTACTGAATCAGTTGACGGAAGCCACAGACAGAGTCTTTGAAAGCATTTTACGCGAGGCGGGCAGAACCGAGCCCGTGTGGACAGACAGACCCAAAAGTCGCGCCGCTAAAGGAGTCAACCTTCTACCCGTTAGACTTTAAAGACTTTACCAGCCGCAATCCAATCCTTTGGATTTGCTTTGCTTTGCTTTTGGGTGATGCAACATCTAGCAGACGTCAGGTGATGAGAAAAGCATGATGTTGTCATACAACAGACACAACACCGAATCTTTAATTGCCCACATAAATGGCTCTTAGTTGATTTCTCCCACATGTTGGCTTGTCTCTTCCTCTAAGGAATAAAAGATAAATGTTGGATTTTAAAACTAAAATTTAACCAAAAAGATAGAATAAAAAATAGATAATGTAAGAGACAATTAATTGACGAGTTGCACTTTATATTGATACTGAAGACCTAAATATATAAGTAATGAAATAACAAACTTAGAAGTCGTTTGGTTCTACTTCTATTTTTCTGTTGTTATTTTTAGTTTTTAATTTTTGCTTTTGTTTCATGTTTTTAGTCATGTTTCTGTTTGATTGAGATTTATAATATAAAAATTGAAAATAAAAACTTATTTAGTTGAGATTTTTAATAACGGTTGAAAATAAAATCTTGTTTAATTTTATTATCATGTTTCTATTTTTTTTTTAATTTTACTCTCACAGCAAAAACCAACGAATCCCCACAATAACAATAGGAAGACACGTGAAGACAAGAGGATAGGCTTCAAACTCACGTACAAATGCAAAAATCAACAGTTCTTTAGAGCAAGTTCACTTTTGTTAGGAAGATACGTGAATTAGCGTTGAAAAATAGGCAATCCTGTATTAAATGATGTCTGCTACATTAAATATTGTAAAGAAAATAATGTTTGACTAGTGCTGTTGTGTGCTCTACATTGAAGACATGTGAAGACTAGCTTTGAAGACTAGCTCAAGGCATTAAATGATTATAAGTGAAAAACAGCAACAAAGACGAAGACGTGAAGAAGAAGAAAGTAGCTATACCTATACTTATCTCGGATCTAAAAGACGCAAGAATCAACAAATGTTCTTTTGGCTCTTTATAAAGAATGAGATGAGGTCTTTGTTTAAGTTTAGCGGTCGATGAGGTAAAGCAAAAATTAAAGAGCTGCATCATCTTCTTCTTCATTACAAAAAATTGTTGAAGTTTATTCTCAAAGCAGAAGTTCTATATATTGCTTTTAGTAAGTATGATCACATCACTTTTTCTTTCTACAGTTTTCATATCTCTTATATCATGCCTAATTTTTCTATTTTGTTATGGGTCTGATGTTATGGACAAGAAAAATTGCAGAAGCAACAAATAGGTATAAAACAAACTTGAAGGTATTGAAGATGCTGAAGATGAACTCAGCACAGAGAAGAGAAAAACTTGAACATGATACGTTTTTTGTGAAAAAAGCGATTATAAAAACTTGTTTTCAAAAATCACGAAAATGTTATTTTTACGTTTTTGTAAAATAAATGTTGTTTTTTACTTTTAAAAACAAAATATAAAAACGTGTTTAATCAAATACAGTTTTAAGACTTTTTTTAATTTACAAAAACCACAACAAAAAAACCTAAAAAATGAAAACAAACAACCCCTTAGCTATTATCTTGGTAAAAATTAAGCAAACAAATACAAAATTTAAAAGTTTAAATCCTAACAAATAACAACTTCATCTTAACAAATAAAATTTTATCTTCTAACAAATAACAGATCTTATCTTTACTACTCTATCTTGCTACTCCCAAATTTTATTTTTAAACAAATACTACATTTTTAACAACTTTGAATCATTTTCTAGCATTCCCTCTTGATTTACATTTGTAAGACCTTTTGAATTTGATGATGTACTTCCCATCACCCTTTAATAGGTGGAGCACATCTTTCTACAATTCTTTTCTTTGGAGTACTTCTCTTTATTCTTCAACATGAGCACTTCTCTCATCACTTATCTCCATAAAACACTTCTCTCTATGATGCATCCTGGTGCACTTCTTACCAACTAAAAGATGTTGTCTTCTTCAATCACTTGTATTGTATTTGCTTGTTTTCTATTATTGAGCTTGCAATTCTTTTTCAAATGTCCAAATCCTTTACACCTAAAGCATCAAGACTTCCCTTTATGCTAGCAATCTTGCTCTTTATGACCAAACTTCTCACAATGGCCACATTGAGGAATGTTTGCTTTCTTCTTTGATGTCGAAACCTTTCCTAGATAGGCTACCTCCACCATCTTTCTACTTTTTTGGTTTCTCATTGCCCATCTTTACTCTTGAGCTTGTAAAGCATTAATCACTCATAGGTCCCTCAAGATCTTTGAGAGCTTTGATACCATATTGGATTTTAGAACCAGAATTTAACCCAAAAAAAAAAAAAGAATAGAAAAGAGATAATGTAAGAGGAAACTAATTGATGAGTTGTACTTTACATTGACGTTGAAGGCCTAAATATATAAGCATTAAAATAACAAACTTAGCTAATATCTCGGTAAATATTAAGCAAACAAATAAAAAATTTAAAAGTTTAAATCCTAACTGATAACAACTTTATTTTAACAGATAAAATTTTATCTTCTAATAAATAACAAATCTTATCTTTACTACTCTATCTTACTACTCCCAAATTTTATCCTTAAACAAAGACTACATTTTAACAAATTTGAATCATTCTCCAATATTCTTTCTTGATTCACAGTTGTAAGACTTTTTAAATTTGATGATGTACTTCCCATCGCCCTTCAATAGGTGGAGCACATCTTTCTACAATTCTTTTCTTTGGAGCACTTCTCTTAATTCTTCAACGTGAGCACTTCTGTCATCACTTATCTCTATAGAGCACTTCTCTCTATGATGCATCTTAATGCACTTCTCACTAACTAAAAGAGGTTTTCTTCTTCAATTGCACTGTATTTGCTTGTTTTCTATTGTTGAACTTGCAATTCTTTTCCAAATGTCCAAATCATTTACACCTAAAGCATCGAGACATCCCTTTACAATATTTCTCGTCATGACCAATCTTCTCACAATAACCACATTGAGGAATGCTTTCTTTCTTCTTTGATGATGGAACCTTTCCTAGATAGGTTCTCTCCACCATCTTTCCACTTTCTTGGTTTCTCACTACTCTTCTTTGCTCTTGAGCTTGTAAAACATTAATCACTCATAGGTTCCTCAAGATCTTTGAGAGCTCTGATACCATGTTGGATTTTAGAACTAGAATTTAACAAAAAAAAAAAAGAATAGAAAAGAGATAATGCAAGAGGCAACTTACTGATGAGTTGCACTTTACATTGACATTAAAGGCTTAAATATATAAGTAATGAAATAACAAACCTAGCTAATATCTTGGTAAAGATTAAGCAAACAGATCGAAAATTTAAAAGTTTAAATCCTAACAGATAACAACTTTATCTTAAAAGATAAAATTTTATCTTCTAATAAATAACAAATCTTATCTTTACTAATCTATCTTACTACTCCCATATTTTATCTTCAAACAAAGATTACATTTTTAACGACTCTGAATCATTCTCCAACATTCCCTCTTGATTAACAGTTGTAAGACATTTTAAATTTGATGTTGCACTTCCTATCACCCTTCCATAGGTGGAGAACATCTTTCCATAATTCTTTTCTTTAGAGCATTTCTCTTTGTTCTTCAACATGAGCACTGTTCTCATCACTTATCTCCATAGAGCACTTCTCTCTATGATGCGTCCTGGTGCATTTCTCACCAACTAGACGAGGCTGTCTTCTTCGATCACTTGCACTATATTTGCTTGTTCTCCATTGTTGAACTTACAATTCTTTTTCAAATGACCAAATCTTTTACACCTAAAGCATCGAGGCTTCCCTTTTATGTTAATCTTTCTCTTCATAACCAAACTTCTCATAATGGTCACATTGAGGAATGTTTTTTTTCTTTTTTGATGACGGAACCTTCCCTAGATAGGCTCCCTCCACCATCATTCCACTTTCTTAGTCTCTCATTGCCCTTTTTGGCTCTTGAGCTTGTAAAGCATTAATCACTTATAGGTCCCTCAAGATCTTTAAAAGCTCTGATACCATGTTGGGTTTTAGAACCAGAATTTAACCAAAAAAATAAAATAGAAAAGAGATAATGAAAGAGGCAATTTATTGATGTGTTGCACTTTACATTGACGCTGAAGGCCTAAATATATAAGCAATGAAATAACAAACTTAGCTAATACATTGGTAAAGATTAAGTAAACAAATAAAAAATTTAAAAGTTTAAATCCTAACAAATAACACCTTTATCTTAACAGATAAAATTTTATCTTCTAACAAATAACAAATCTTATCTTTACTACTCTATCTTACTACTCCCAAATTTTATCTATAAACAAATATATCAATTTTAACAACTTTGAATCATTCTCCAACTATAATGTATGCGGCAATCTCTAGCGATTGGTTACTAAAAAAAGTAACAACGTCTAGTGGATTCAAAAATGAAAGGAAAAGGAAATGGAAAAGGAATTTGAAACTCAGTGACAAGGCTTAAGATACAAAAAGAGAAGAAAATTAAGGACCATGTCCTTTTCTGCTCTTATCCTTTATCAGATAGAAACAGGAGGAGAGAATATTTACTCTTCTAATTTCCAATGACTGATCAAAGAAGTGGTTCCACAAAACTACATGCAAGTTAGTTGAAGACCATTTTATAGGAAACCCTTCTTTTTTCTTTTTTAAATTTAAGATGAGTTAACAAATATTCACAACTTAGAAGGATGTGCTTTGTTCTTCCTTTGAAATTGTGTGACTCATTTGCAACAATTTTTATTTTAAAATCATATTAATTCTTAACATTTTAGCAAAAATCAATTGCATTTATTATAGAGAAGTAGATTTGTATGGTGAATTGGTTCATTAATTATGCTTTTTCCTAAGAAATACAAATGATTGAAGTTTATAAAGCCCTTTGCGAAGTTTAATGCATACCATATGCTCTATTTTGATATCAAACTTTTCAATGTATATGTTTAGTGTTGAAAATTAGATTTACAATTATATTCAAATACTCTATCTTTCATTTATTCCCAATATTGTAAGTCCTATCCATTCGTTTTTTTTCTCGGACTTCTCTTTGTTGGCAACCATTAGAACCAAAAAGGAAACTATTCTCATCATATTACTTGTTTTTGTTGTGATATAAATTTATTTGAAATTAATTATCACATAAACAAAAGTAAAACAAAAAATAAAATTTACTTTATTTTATCAGTAGACAACTGACATTCATAAGGAAGGTTTTTTTAATAATTATTGTTGGAAAGACAATATAAGAAAAAGTATAAAAACAACCACCACTTAATAACTATTAATAAGGTATCTAGGTTATATGTAAAATTTTATAAATGATGAACCTTTACTTTGACATACGTTTATGGTTAGTAAATTTCTATTTTCACACATGTCTAATGTTAGTGAACTTTTATTTTCACGCTCGCATATAATTGGTAAAATTCTATTTCTACCAAAAATTCAAGACATATCTTACAATTCTTTATCTTAAAATGAATTCTTTAAAGTCTAACTAAGAATTATTCCCTGTCATATAAGCCCCTTAGTGTTTCAAGTTATGAGAATATTTACCAATTCTAAGTTATGCTTAAACGTCTCCATAAATAATGACTTTGTCAACATATCTAATGGGTTCCTAGATGTGGATATTTTCTGTATGAAAATACCTTATCCTCAATAACTTCATGAGTAAGTTCAACCTAATCTCTCATATTAGACAAAATGTTTAGTTAGATTTAGTGCACTCTTAATACTACAGTAAATAATATAGTTATGCATATGCATATCCAAATTGTTAACAAGACCATGTAACTATATACCTTCTTTAATCCCTTCTGTCAATAACATATATTCCACTTATATTATAGACAATGTAATTTTTGACTAAAGTGTTGCTTTTTAATCAACTACACATCCAAATGTGATAAAGATATAATATGTCAATATTCTTCTTCTCAAAAGATCATCATAATTAGAATTTGTATAGCTGACAACACCAACACCAACATCAACATGAGCTAAATACTTGATAGATTTTTTGATTTCTCTTCTTGTCCTCCTTATTATTTTACTTTGTGTAGATTGTTCTTAATGAACATCCATAGACTAATTTACCATTGTCATGTTTAGAGTTTCAAATTCAAAGTCCATCTTCAGGTTAACACCTTAATCCTCTCTACTTATAAGATCACCAAGCTCCTCCATTTAACCAAATATAGCAAATTCATCAAAAGTAACTTCTCTACTAATCACAAAATTTGGAGTTACATTCTAGTTATTACGTCATATTTTATACCTTTTAATTCCAGTAGTACAACCTATATAGTTCATTTTCCTAGGCTCCATCTTACCATTATTAACATGAGCATAAGCAAAACAACCAAATATTCTCAAGCTAGAATAAATAGAGGGAGTACCATACTAAACCTCTTGAAGAGCCTTAAAATCTATTACAAACGATAGAGATTTATTCACCAAATAAGTAACATTATTAAGTCCCTTAGCCCAAAAAATCTAACATTTAATCGTATATATCGACCATATTATATGAATGTTTATTTCCTTTATTTTTTAACTCTATTTTGCTATGCTGCATGACATACAATGTGATTTCTTACTATACCTTCCTTTTTGCAAAACTCCTCAAGTGGATTATTACAAAATTTCAAGCCATTATCCACTATAAGTGTCTCGACTTGTCTTTTAGTACATTTTTTAACCATTGTTTTCCACTTCTTAAAGTTTCCAAACACTTCATCCTTCAATTTCAAAAGATACACACATTTTATTTCCTAGATAGTCATCAATACGTGACAAAATAACTACATCCTAAATGGGGTTGAACTTTAATTGGACCACTTAAATTTGAGTGAAAATAGTCCAGAATACTAGGAACTGTGCTTACTGTAATTGAATTTGACCCTGCAATGCTTAATAATAATAATATAAGACTTGTAAAACTTCATCTTCTTAGTCACAACTTCATCTAACAACTCTTTCTTACTTAATATCTCAAATCCCTATTCACTTATGTGACCAAATCTGTGGTGCTATAATTCCATACTATCATCATTCTAGGTAAAACCATCGATCCTATTACTATCTTTCTTATTAAGACATAAATGTCATACTATATATTTTCTTTCATCATAGTGAATGTACCCTTTAAAACCTTAAGTTATGCATCACCATTAAAAAAATTATAACTTTAGCTATCAAGAATACCCACAAAAATTATACTCTTTCAAAGCTTAGGAAAATACTAGGCATGTAATGTTCTAATAATCACATTATGTATTTGAATTTACACTAAACCACTGCCTTTGACAAGAAGCTATCCATCATTAACTGATTTCAAAGTACCTTTTCATTCTTTAAAATAATTGAATTAGTCCTTATTAAAAATATATAATAAGAAACACCGGTATCTATCATCCATAAATTTATAGAATCAAAATTGTTGATTATCACAATATCATTGTCTCTTGCATCCTCTTTATCGAAACTCTTCTAAACCACAATAATACTTATTGTTTCAACTATTTACCTTCTCCTGTTTCCCTTCTTCTATGAATAGCTCTTTTAAAAATCCTTTTCTCTTTAGAATTAAAACATCAGACAATTTTAACCTTCAATTTAAATTTTGACTTGCTCTTTTTTCAATCACTTGTGTACTTTTTGACATCCATGAATACTACTTTTGGTATAAACAATTCATAAACGATCTCTTCTGATATTTACTTTCAAATTATTTCTATAATGAAGCAATAGTTAATTCATCAACCACCTCTCGTAAGACCTCATCTCTAAAACTCAACAATGATGTATTGTGCACCTTTGATAGTATATCTTCTTTCTTTGATGCTCCCAAATTCTCTAAGAAATTTTCTTCTCCTTACTGAACAAGAATTGTCTTCATCTTCATCTTTTATAGAGAAATAATTTGATCTATTAAATTTCTCAATATCAAACTTGCAAAGAGACATCTTGACACAAAACTTTAACTCTAATAGCAATTTTATTGTAGCAATTACTCTAATACCAACTATAATGTCAATAAAAGCCATATAAGAAGAAAATAAATGGAGCAAAAACATAAAATTTACATGGTTTAGCCAATATATGACTTAATTTCATAGGCAAGGAGATATATTTCTTTAATTGCTAAGAGAAAGAGTATAAGAAGTATGATAATAACCACCACTTACATAATCTTTAGTAAGGTATTTATAGACTAGGGTCATATGTAAGAAGTCTAAGTTGTTAGAGTAGTGCTCTAAAGGTACTCACCTTTAATACTTTTGTACAAACTTTATTTTGATTAATAAAGCAAAAGGAAAATTTTCATTAATTTAATGTTCGTTTATTTATGAATTGATGTCGATCTTAAATCGAATTAATAAAGTCCATTATACAAAAAATAGCATGAATGAAATCGTAATGAGTTCATGATAATGAGATTCCTATTATGTGCAATTATGTTAGTATCTAAATTATCTCTAGTCATAGGATTAATAAGATAGGACATTGTTAACCTGGATAGACTATCACATATTATACTCTTTGATTTGATCAAATAGTGGATCTCACAAATTGTAAGTATGAGATATTTAGAGTTAACATATGGATGCTTACTAAGAGTAGTAAGTGCTAAGAGTGTGCTCAAGTCCGACATGAATGAGCTTACATGGAATAGTTATAGTTTGCTATGGATGAAAGAAGTTTCACATTTAAAATGTGATGTAAGTGAGTATGTT